>APFE031272624.1:35574-136024 GCA_000404065.3 Pinus taeda | reverse complement strand
ATACCCCGACGTCCCTCTGCACCCCCAAAATTTCCCTAAAATTTGAGGGTGCTCCCACGCGTCCCCCCTGTGCATCTCCCCACTCTGGCGTCTCCCCGCATCGGAGTCTCGGTGGAACATTGAGGAATTCCCTTGCTTGAAGTAATGGAGCATTAGTTTCCTACCTTTTTTCTTATCTTCCTTCTCTATTTTGTTATATGGCCTTGTTTTGACGGAAGCTACACCAAGACCTGAGGTGGCGACAACAGTGCCATATCCTTCTGTGGAGGCTCATTTCCTTCACTGATAGGCTTGTTCCACCCGTTGAATATGGTTTGGAGGAATTGCCTCTAGGTCTTGTTTTTTTGTAGGCATCTACAATCTACCAGAGATTGATGTCTGCAAGCTCCATGTCTATATTATCAAGTTCATCGTGGTCTTTAGTGTCCATGAGCATTTTAGTTTCACTTTGTGTGATATCTGCTTGAGTATCCTGGAGTCTTCTCTTTTTGTCGTCTTCTTGCTCATCCTCTAAGCAGATAGTCTTCGAGGTGAGATGGTTGGTAGGATTTGAAGAGGGTGAAGAGGTAACCTAAGTGGAAGGCTCAAGGATCTCAAGGGTTGCATACTGGTTTTTGGTGGGGATATGAGTAGGATTAGATTTTTGTTGCTTGCGAGTTGGGTGACAACGAGAGGGGGCTTTCACATAGCCCTTAACATCTTTATTTGCTTTAGAGCCAGATTTTGGGGGATGATTGAGTAGAAACTCTTGGAAGAGATGTCCATGTTCATGATATTTATGACAACGAAAAGGTATATGTTCGTAGTCTAGAGGCGAGTTCCAGGTCATGTCATTATGGCAGAGGCAGATTGAAGCAGGGATGGAGACATAAATGTCCATGTAGACGTAGATGCATGTGTAGGTAGTATAACGACCTAGTTTGGTAGTTATATATTTTGAAGAAAGAGCCAATGGCATTCCCTCTGCCCTCCAGGGTTTCTTCATGCCAATATTCTAGTGATAGAAAGTACAGACATATCCAAATAGGGGAAGATCTGAAATCTTCTTGTTTAGGGTTAAAATGCTCGGTCTAGTAATGGCAGTAAAGGCATGTAGACTAGAAGGAATAAGGCCCTCAAAGACTTTATCTTGATCACACTGATTTTCAAAGATGGCAATAAAAGATTCCTTGGAGCCTAGTTTTAGGTCAATCTTTTGTTCATTTTTTTGGTGGGCAATGATCCATAAGATCAGGTCCTTTTTATATGGCCAAAAGCCTAGAAACCTGCCAATGATCGCATGATCCCTCATCTTGTAGTAGATGAAATCGTTTGTTCTTGAATATTTAATTTTGTACCTGGGCATGTCCATTACTTGGGGGAGGCACTATCTTGGCTTCCATGGCGTAGAGGATGCTTCGCTAAGTGTTTTTGTTTGCTTTTGGATGGACTCTTCCTTCCCCTTGTCATTTGGTGGCTTTGAATCCTAAGCATGCAAGCTGAGTGGAGGGTCATTTTGAGGATCACGGCAAGGGACCTAATCGGGGATGCTTGGAGTGCATGGTTTTCTACGAGTGCCACTTAAAGGAGGGGGTCGCAGTCATTCCGAAGATCACAATGAGGGGCCTATTCGAGGCTGCTTGGAGTGCATGGTTTTCTGCAAGAGTACTTGCTTAAAGGAGGGGGCCTGCGACCCCCCGGAGGAGGTGGGCATGGGGGATGGCAAAGGTTTTTGCTAAAGAAAGGTGTGTATGGAGTTTTAGAGTGGCTTAGGGTGCAGTGCTTTGTTACATAAAAAAGAAATCATTAATATTTAGCCCTTTTCAACCTTTGATTTTTTCGCATATTTTTTTGTTTTGTTTTAGGGTTCTTAGGCCAACCTTTGGTTTCCTTCTCTCACTACTCCTCCCTGTTGACATGCATACTTATTATGATGATCAACTTATTCATCTTCAACTTCTATTCATCTTGATGATGAACCTAGCTTGAGGTTTGAAATCGACATTGAAAGTTCTAATTTGGCTCTCTTTGAAGTCTTGATGGGTAACATTTCAAACTGTAGAAGCCTGAAGAATCTAATAAGTAATTGTTAACAAATGATACATAATATATAACTATTGATTAATGATCTATATTATACATAATATATAATAGCGAAATAACATATCTATTATAATATAAAATATCTATATATGTATATGTAACTACAAATTATATATTATAACATGTGTACACACAATTATATTATTTTGTTGGAACTTAGTATTTTTATAGTAATTATTTAATACAATTTAGCTATTTTGGTTTTAATGTATTATAAGTATTTAAAAATTGAAGTTGTATATTTTATCTAAATTATGAATTATTCTAAATAAAATATGATATAAATTTAGATGTCTTGGCATTATTATTATTTTATTATATAAGAATCTAAATCTTTATTTATTATTTTTAACCCTCACCTTTTAACTCTGCTAAATCAGCTTCCTTGGTAGCTATGATTAATGAGACCATATAGATTAACCTTCACTAGATATCATGCTCGAGTTAGTGTGACATGGCATATGCTTTTACTGTTTTAATATTTTTCCTAAGAGGCCCATTTTAGCTCCCACACCTACTCTAACGAGGATAAATCTCATTGTTGACTCACTATGTCATGCTCACTTGTTCACTCAAGGATATCACTACTCAGTATCATTGCTTGCTTCTCACCACGTTCTCACTCTCAATGAAACTTTGAAACAATGGCTCACATTGTGGTGTCTTGGAAGTGGTGTAGAGATCTTCTTATAGAATATTTCTTATGCTTAGGGCATCAACAAATGGCAAAAAATGTTAAAATAATCAAAATACTTAAAACTACATTGACATTTCCTTGTGCCCAAGGTTACTTGGGAGCGGGAGCCGAAGCGACATTTTTAGAAGCTCCCGATTTGGGAGCGAATCAGGGAGCGAATTTTTATATAATATATATATTTTTATATTTTGATGCATATATGTCAACAAAAGCATGTAGAATGATGAATTAGATTATAAAAGACATAAAACGCCAAGAGAGCCATATAGCATCAACATCTAGAAGTTTAATCTTCGTCAACCATTCACAAGTTAGTTATAACAACATATTGATCTCATGATTCATCAATCTTAAATTTCAAGCTTCAAAATTCATATAATAACATTTATCATCATTGATCACCAAAGTTGTACTTGTAAGCTAAGTGTAACCATTACAACAAAGAATATCTAACATGAAATGAAATGTTATATAAAAAAAAAAAAACGAAACAACTTTCAACTTTCACGAAGCATCATATTGATAATTAAGCCGATAGGCCTTCCTTTGAAAGGGACTTTCGTCGTCCCTTTGTTTCTCAGGTTGACACCTAGCGTCGGGCATAGAGCGGGCATAACCGCAGAGTTCTGAAAGCGAGCGGTCATACTCATCGTGTATTCATGGATATTCATGAAGGCGGGTCTGCGGCTACTTAATTTTTAGTTGGCGTTTGAGAAATTCGTGACGTTTTCTTCGGAAGCTTATGCATTCATAAGCTCCAGTAGTAATGGCGCATTGTGTTTTCAGAGAAAGATGCATATGGTAGCATCTGTCGAGAACTTCCTGTTTGGTAGCATTATTGTTGGGTGGCATTATTGCTCAACACTCTTGAAAACCCAGTTATGCGGTCCCTGTTTTGCGGTGCACATCTATTCTGCGATGCACGATCAACTGTTCTGCGGTTTCCGTGCTTCCATGACCTTACCGGCAGCCTTCTTGGATCAATCTCACACGGTATAGCAGTGTTCAAACTGACTGAGGAGCCTGGTTTGACAATCTCACGAACGGAGAACAGAGCTGGAAATCGTGAGCCGGAGCTGTTGTTTAGAAAACATCTGCACAACATCATTTCTTCCAGGTCAGGTCCTTCTTCAACTACTTTGTTTCCCTTTCCTTGCCATATCATCTCTCTCAGCCCTGTTTTGCTTCCTAGGGATTTGCTGGACGGACTGGCCTAATTTTCACTGCTTGTATTCTCAGAAGCTCGGGTCCATTCTCTCCATTTGCTTGGGCAATCACTCGGCTTTGTCCGAACACTGCCACTGTTTTTTGAAATTGAATTTGCGAAAATCAAAATAGACAGTTTGGTTATCCCTATACCTACCGAGACCTGGCCTATGACTATCCTGATATCTTTGATGATATCTACCGAGACCTATTTCACTATTCTACTGTGAGATTGTCCCTGAGACTTACAGGGACTCTATGGTTATCACCGGACCTGCATTATCCCAATACCTATCTTGTTAACTGGGATCTCTCTTGCTAACTGACCTTTCTTGCTTGCTAATTGACCTTTCTTGCTAACTGGCAACGCATTCGAACCCAGCTCTTGATTCTCTACTGCCTATAAGACAGTTTGTTCGAATATTTTGGTGAGGAAGATTTGAGAGTAGCCCGAGTTACCAGGACAGCTATGAGCGAAATTGTAAGTGAATTGATTATGGCAATGAAAATTTGAAGATGTCAGTGCGGACCTCCCAAACCTCCCAAACCACCATGAGAATATCAATGCCTAATAAGCACGGATTTTTGTTTAAGCCCTCAAAATCAAAAATTGCAATGCATCTTTAGCCAACCTTACGTTTAGTTTCCTAAATCTATCAAACAATCAATTGTCTGGAACAGTCCCCAATAGCCCCCCAATCCACCCTGTTTGATTGAGCAGTTTATAATGTCCAAACTGACAAGATGGAATTTTCGAGCTTGTTGTGTGCCGGCCCATATGAAACCTGTGCTTATTGTATTAAGCTTGTGCAGAACTCCTTGAGGTAAATTGACAATGTGCATCCAGTATATAGGGATGCTATGCAGAACATATTTTACCAGAATAATACGCCCCCAGGGATATCCACCAGTGACACCACAAAGACATGGAAACAATTATGTCAGTAGAAACAAGATACAAGCCCAATAGGTAATCAATATGCAACCAGCAGAAGAGTAATAAATTATGTATAGCATCTATTACTCTACTCCTGTTCAGGCTTATACAACATTTATTACTCTGCCAAAAGGGTATATATTCATTGTCCAATATTAATACATAGTTTGGGAATCTGAAATTCCAAAGCAAAAACAAGGATACTCTGAAAAGAAATCATAAAACAAACAAGCAAACAATATCTGGGAAGCTCACTGCATTCCATCTGAGTAGACATGAGCTATTCCATTGAGAGCACCAGATAAAGAGATAACTTTCAGCACCTAACCTTCAAAACTGTTATAAAATCCCTGGAATTTCTGCATAAAGATAATTCTAGCATCGTAAAGGCGCAACTTGTCAACTTTTCAGCATTGCTACCCACGGGAAAGCAAATTTAGGCTGAATAATAGAGTGACTGGATTACTTGTTCAGTAAGCATATTGTGCAAATGGCTGGCATACAGATCAAAAGACAAATTGCTCTGGCATACCAAAAAAATGCTCTCACTTTCATTTTCATTTTATTTGGAGTTATTGTACTTCAGAGCTAAGAACTTCCTTCAACAACATACCTTCTGCAACACGAGTTTCCTTCAACAACATGCCCTCAGATACCTTGATCTATCCAGCAATCAACTCAAGGGGAAAGTCCCTGCATCTTTAGCCAACCTTACGTTTAGTTTCCTAAATCTATCAAACAATCAACTGTCTGGAACAGTCCCCAATAGCCCCCCATCCACCCTGTTTGATCGAGCAGTTTTATAGATTGAAGGATCAGTTTTCTGGTTTGAGTTTGACATGTTTTGGCCTTTGTGTCTGTGAAATGCATCTGGTGCTTTTACGTTCAGTGTGGGATGAAAGGATATGTGTAGCATTGTAAATAGGTAGATCATATAGCGAATTATATACAGAATGATCAGTTTTCTTGCTGAATTTAACATGCTTTTAGCCATTTTGTTTCTGAAGTGCATTAGGTGTTCGCACTTTCAGTGTTGCTATGCAGATAGACTCTAGATTCACTAAAGAGTTTAGGTACAAGAAGTGAGGTGATGAGATGGGATTTGTACTCAGTTCAAATCTAATTTCATTAAAGAATTTAGGGACTGTAAATAGGGTGATGGGACTTATATTAATTTACAAATTGAGGTTTTTCAATGGCCATGCTTTAGAGTAAACTTGTAACCCATGTATGGAATCTAGACAGTGGATTGAATGCAGTGAACCTAAACAAATAAGTTAATAACCTGGTTCTGGACAGTCTGATCTGGTTCTAGACAGTGTATTGAATGCATTGAACACAAACAAATAACCTGAAAGAACCTCGTTCCAGAGTATGATCTGGTTCTAGACAGTGTATAGAATGCATTGAACATAAACTATTAACCTGAAATAACCTGGTTTGATGTCTATGCTCATCATGATAGTGCAAGGATGCATAGATGCGTATATTTAAATAGTTAGTTTGATATATATGTTAAACATGGTAATGCAAGGATGCACATCTTCAATTAGTTGGTTGAACTGTGCTTTAACTGTAAACCTGGATGAATCTATTTCGGTATGAACTAAATCCATATTCAATCGACTCTCAAACTAATTCTGTATAAACTTTACTTGAGATTGTTGAACTTCTATGGCTGCTTTTATCATTCATGAGCATCAAATCACCTCACTGCCTGCCATATGACATTCATGTGAATAGTAAACCATCAAAGGACACACCAGTGGGTAGGACAAGAGGATTAAGTACATTGAATGGAAATGGATAACTAGGTTTCATATTTATGTAATTATCTGCCCTTATCATTCATCAGCATCATGTCACCTCACTGTTTGCCAGATGACATTCATATGAATAGTAAACCACACCAGTGAGTGGCATGAGGATTAAGTACATTAAATAGAAATGGATAACAAGGTTTGATATTTATGTGAAGCATGATAATGCAAGGATGCATATTTTAAGAGGTTGAAATACATTGAATATAGGTATAAGAAGACAGTAAGTATTGGTTTAAGAATATTATAATTTGACTTTCTAATCGCACTATTCAATTACGGGGCCTACCTTATTTCCATCTGGTTATGGTTACCGAGATACACGCAATGGTAAATGTTGACATAAACCAAGTAAATAATATTACGGGACCTACCTTATTTCCATCTGGTTATAGTTACCGAGATGCACGCAATGGTAAATGTTGACATAATCCAAGTAAATAATATTGATATTGCGGAATGGTTAATGTTTATATAATCTATTTAAATATTGCTTTTTCAACACTCATGGTTTAAGTAAATAATGTTGATCTCACCTTCACTTGAGGGGTTATCATTATTATTTAACGTGGTTTTATATATGGTATAAGTGGACAGCAATTTTAGAAATAAATAATGAGTTTAAAAGTTGAAGATAGAAAAGCATATTAAATTACAATGTGGAAAAGCATCTTACAATTAGTTAATGTTTTAGTTGTATTGTCAACCAGCAATGTAAGTGATTTGTTTTAATATTTGCAAATCACAAATTTCTCCGCTTTTCATTTACCATGTAAAACGGTGTAATTTATTTTTTATTTAAAAAAATAAAGTGTGTTGCCAATAATCTATTGAGTTTTAAGTATGAATGCATTTTAAACTTAATATATTGATATGAATGGTTTGGTTTTGGTTTTGTTGTTTTAGTATCAAATGTGTTGGTACGGGATGGTCATCGTGGTTATTGCCTTGGTCACTAGCGAGCTTTGTATATGCTTGACTATCTGTAGAGGTTTCTTCCTTTTAATAATCCTATTGGCCTCTCTTTGTACCTTTTGGGACAATTGCTAGTTCATTACCAACGAGTTATAATTGCCAACTTCAAACTTCAAACATAAATTGTCATATATTGTTTACAAAAAATATCATAATAAATATGAAAGAGTCAACAGTTATAAAAAGTTAAAAACTACTAGAAACTAGAAAAGACAAGTAAATCTATTATCTATTGCTAATGCTTGGGCCTCTTGCCGTCGCGAAAAACGTCTAATTTTTTAGTCTTGTTGGAAAATCAAGATCTTTGTCATTAATATCACCCTCATTAACATAAGATATAAAAAAACATAGCATGTCAAGTCAAGATTTTTTCCGAGTGATGGTTAGATTTTTAATAAGGTCATGATAGAGGAGTTCAATAACCAATGTCACTAACATCAAGGTACATAGAGGGATTGGTGCTCTTCATTAAATACGAGTTCCATACCATAATACATGACAAAATCCAATGGAAACATTGCAATCCCCCCAATCTTGAAATCCTGAAAAATTGGGAAGTCTGCTAGATTTTGAATGAGATTTAAAATTCTACTTTCTCCACATGAAATCCAATGAGGTTAGAACCACTCTCAAACATCCCGAGTCATTTCATGGTAATCTTAAAAATTTAAGTGAAAGGATGAAAATGAATATTAAGGAGAATGTCACTTTTACTTCAAGAATTTAACATTACCATGAATCATGTATCAATACTAGGGCCACAGGCTTGATAATTAGGCTGCTCCACTAAAAAATTATTTATTTCTTTGAAAAAAATGCATTTGGAATGTTACTACAAAAAAATGGCAAAAAAGCCTAGGGAGCGAAAATTTCGCTCCTGGATTCGTTACTGAAATTTGCTCCCATGCAAGAGCAATTTCGGGAGCGTGCTCCCTGGTCACTCCCAAAGGGAGCACAATTTGGGAGCGGGTTTGGGGGGGTGGGGGAGCTACTCCCCCGCAACCCTACTTGTGCCACACATGGTAATGGTTGTCATAGCAAAAGTATCCATCTCCTCTTCACTGGATTTGTATTCATTTTTCGAGTTCTATCTTTGGGTTATTGGATTTGTTTCTAGCTAGCTTTGATTTGTTATAGTTATCTTGGTGTATATATATCTGGTTTTGGAACACTAATCCATAGATCCAATTTGAAAACCTCATAGATCAGTAACATAGTTTTTACATTGTGGACCATAACTTTTATTTCATTTTAGTTTGTTAGCATTGAATTATGTTACACATCTTATCCTTACTGGGTTGTAGATGGAAGCTTACTTCTCTTGGTGCATTAGGATATTATGAATAACATTGGATCTTGTTTTCTTTTCCAGTAGGCTTCAATCTAGATGCATACTTATGTTGTTTAGTTTGCGAAATTCTTTGTTTAGCTAGCTTGTTTATTGTGCAATTTATGCAACATCTTGCAAGGGTGTGGTAGGTTGGTTTATGTTCCAAGGTCTTAGGGTTGTATTTTCATGATTTTGAGTTTCACAAGTGAAAGTAGGAGAATCAAATGGAATTGAAGATGCACCAAAATTCTGCAATAACCCAATTATAAGTGCACTAGATGACGATAGCCCTAGTGTGCTAGAGGGAGAAATATCCAACAACAGGTGTGCTAGACAAGAGATGCACACATGTTCATTAAAGAAACAAATTCCAATCACAAGAGAACGCCAAAGATATAGGTTTCCTTAGGCATAAAACATGTTATAAGAGAGATCAAGAAAATCATAAGATGATATAGTGTAAATTAGACTTGTGTATTTATCAGTGTTGCAAACATCCCAATTTTATGGCGATTTTATCCCGATTTTGTGATTTTTTGGCCTAGCTGATGTTTGTCGATTTTTAGCAATATTTTAGTTGTATCTTAATTATGTTGATGTTTGCCGAATTTTACCGATATTTTCATGATTTTTACAATTTTTTGGTTTTCTAGACCCTTGTCGATTTTATCCCAGTGTCTATGTTTGCAACATTGGTATTTATATACAACTCACGCAGGTTGTCACCCACAATACGGGTTGATGAGGCTATGTTTACAAGTTTGACCAGGTTGACCTTAACAACTCCCTATTATTACTATAAATGGTCAAAGGATGGCCTTAGCCATGATTCCAAATACATTATATCAGTGTGATGTAGCCACATGTGAAGATTATACACATAATTCCAACATGTGGTCCATTTAAAGTCATTTTAACTTGAGGGTCATGTTGACAAAAGGTGTTTTAGGAAGGGAGGGACCTATTCTTGAACATGGAAAATTGTTCTTTGTAGTTTCTTTTATGTAATTTGAAACAATTTTGCTTGGGGTTGTGTTATGTGGGTTTGAACCTATGTTGTAGGAAACGACCCCCAAGCTGGTGTATCCATACTTGAAACATCTTGAAACACCACAATGTTGTCAAAACATGACCAAAACCTCGGTTGAAACACGTGGGTGGCATTTCTTGTTTTGGAAACGCCATCATTTTGGCAACATTTTGGCTCAAATTTGCCTCGTTTCCATGACTATTTTGCTTCTGCAAGCTCACATAATCATCCAAGAAGCGTGGTGGGCCCTTCTACAGCCAAAAATGATTTAATCTACCACTAAATTTGATCTCTAGTCACTCCCCAAACTAATTTATCTCTAATTAATCCATGCTCTAGTTCTGCTAAGAAAGCACGTTCTTTTATTTTTGTTAATGAAGATGAGGATGAGGATTATAAAATATGTAATTGTACTTGTCATTGGTTCATGTTTTATTTTTCACCACATATAGCCACATATAAAAGTTGATTTTGGAGGTAAAGCCTCACGTATAAAGGCTGATTTTCGAATCTTGGATATACAACCTCACCTATATAAGAAAAAATTGGATTTTGAATCATGTAATCATCTATGAGAGTTAATATAGACTGGGTTTTCCTTCTAGAATGTCATATGTGTCTCATTCTTTTTCTTTTCTTGCAAGATAATGCATTATTAACTTATTTATAAAAATATTGTATACATGCATACATTTGACGTTTCGTCCAACGTTTCAGTTGACGTTTCCATTTTCTGGGTATCGTGTTTCCAACCATACCCATTTCGGAAACTTCCAGATGCTTCGACATTCAATGGAACTTAGGTTTGAACATGATCAATATATTTATAGTGTGATATTGCTATGAATATAATATATAAAAATAATATAAATAGTAATAATCATAATAATGATTAACTAAATGATAATTAGTTACTGAAGAGACATGCCTTAAATGACAATACATTTCATGAAGGGACACCTGCCTAGGTATATAAGAGGCCCCTCATTTGTAATCATCTCATCATAACATATCTCATATCTCTTGTATATTCAAATATTATTATATAAATATTCCGTCTTATAATGGATACTTACGTATTCTAGATATTCTGAATATTTTTGTTGCATATACAAAACTTTTTTGTTACATCAGTATCAGAGCTTTTCAATCCTCTGGCCATTCAGCCGCTACATAGAGCCAATCTGATTCGGCCTTTGGGCATCAATTCTTTGTCAAGTTTTGTCGTTCGATCTAGGTTTTTAGCCACACAGTTTTTGGAGGTTCTCCATTCTCTTCTTAGGCCTTTGGCCATTTAAAAGAAAAAGAAAAAAAAAGTGTATATATATATATATAATATATATATAAAAAAGGAAAAGAAAAAGAAAGTGGAAATAAATATTTTAAAAAAAAGAATTAAAAAAAAGTTGTATTAAAAATAATAAAATGATTATATGTAAAAAAAAGGTGGAAAAGAAAATCAAAGATGAAAAACAATTAAAATAAAAAGGTTATAAAAAAATAATAAAATTAAAACAAACAATTTTTTTTTGTTTTGCAGTTTCACCGACGCAGTTGCCAGACAATGCGTGCCCTGACACAACAGTTAGACGACAACACCTCGTACTCTGAAGAAGCGGTCAGACTGTGGCACCTCGTCCTTTGATGCAAATCTACCACTGTCATAGATTCCCCATAGTCATTGTCGCCCCCTGTCCGACCATTCTGTAAACCGCCCACCGTTCCTGCTTGTCTTCTGTCAATTGCTGCTAGTTCCATTCGAGCCACCCTTCCACCCAACACTCTCACATGCTACATTATGTCTGAACTCGTAGGAGTATTTGCATAAATCTGTGTTGCCTTGTAGGCACAAACCACTGCAACGGAAGGTATTTTGGTACCATAGGAAAAAACTGTGCACCAAAATAATTTTAATTGTCTCCAATCTAAGGGTCAGGATGTTACATAACATGCACAGGCATGTCGAGGTAGATATATCTTCCCAAATCCTTAGCATAAAAGTGATTTTAAGGTGAGGAGAAAATCTTTAAATAATAGTTGAAATATCAAAACACTTGTGAGGAAATTTTCAAATATAAGTGCTAAAGGTACTTCTAAAAAAACAAAAAAAGAGAAGCATTATATTTTAAAGGGAGATATATTTTTTATAACATAAGAGGGGAATTTTTTTATATAAAAGAAGTAATTAAACATTTTTATATAGTTATATTAAAAGGGACTTTATTGTATTTTGATAAAATGGGTTACTCACTCGAAAAATATGTGTCATAAACAAAGTATTATTTGACAAAATTATCAACAAAACAAAATGGTGTCAATCGATGACGAAAAAGGAACGAATTACAATTCTACGTTGTGGACCAGATCTCTGTTTTGTAAAGCATAATTTGAGTATTCATTAGTTTTTAAAAATCACACAACATTTTGTCCAACATGTTGGAAATTGGTTACCTTGGAAGAATATTAAAGTAATACACAAACACAAATTAAAATATTAAAGGAATAACTCACAGAACTTCAGCAAAAAAACAAGGCATTGAAAAAGAATTATAAAGATGAATATCTGTTTTATGAAGAATCAACAAAAAATAACGGAGAAATTTTGCCTCTAAGGGACCATAGTCAAAATTTACGTGCAAAGGTCAAGAAGTCCAAAGCTACAAAGAAAAAATTAAAAGAAGAAAAGGAATGACTTGAGAAGAAATTCAACGAGAATATATCAAAAAGAGAAGAACCAAATTTGCACTTAAAAAACCTTAATCAAAAGTTATTAGAACAAGAGATTTAAAAGAAGAAAAACTTGAATGTCAAAGCACTGAAAATCAAGTTGATGAATCAGAAACTGAAGAACTCATATGTCTCAGAAATCATAATCAAAGTCTACTCACTCAAATTATGAAACTTAAAAATGATAAAAAATCATTGAAAAACAAATTAGAAGAACTTATCATGAAAGAAGCATCAAAGTCCTCAGACGTAATAGTCTAAGTTGAAGAAAAAAGAAAGAATATTGTTCTAGTCAACATCACAACTCAATAAGATGACAAACCAATTGAAGTAAAAATATATTCAGATGTTGTAGTTCAAATGACAGAAATTTCAAGTGAAGATCCAATGTTTAACCAAGTGACTCCAGTGCGTGAAGGAAATCAAATACTTCAAGTAAATCAAGAAATCAACACAAATAGGATAAGGGGAAATTAGATCACAAGAACTCCATATTGACACCAAATCATAAAAGCAGACATCTGAACCAATTTGCAAATCGATATCGCTCAAACCAAAAACAAGTGATTTATGTTCCCAAGAATATCAATGTCAACGCACTTTAGTCCTATGATAAAAATTCATCTGAAGTATTTGGTAATTGCAAGATTCCACAAAAGATTGATTTAGGATGGTCAGATCCCTTTTTAGTTTGACAATTTTGTTTATCACTCAGAGGATCTTATCATCTTGTATCATCGAATATGACAACTCGAAGAATACTAAAAAATGTGAATAGATTACAAGATAAAGAAATAGATGACATGCCTTGTCAACAATAAGATTTGAGAATAAAGCTTTTATGAAGAGGAAGGCAATGCTATGAGTATAATATATAAAAACAATATTAGTAATATTAATCATAATAATGATTAATTAAATGATAATTAGTTACTGAAGATGCATGTCTTAAAGGAGATGATTGTTCAAGAAGGGGCCCCTGGCTAGGTATATAAGCAGACCCTTATTTGTAATTATCTCATCATTGTTGATTTTTTAGTAGCTTGGGAGGTACTCCAAGCCCTAGGATTCAGGGTTTGGAGGGCCAAGCACCACAAGAGTCACTTGTGGGCTTGGAACCCAAGCATGGGATTTTGCACTCATTGAGATTTGGGCCAAAACCATGAAGAATTTGAGCATGAGAAAATTTGAGGTGATAGAGCTTGGCATGCCGATTCCAACACTTCAAAGATCACTCAAATCAGAGTTCTAGAAATGAAGTTATGAATTTTTGAAGTCAAAGTGTGGGTTTGCACAAGAAGTGTCAAGGTCGGCTTAATGTTATTTAGCCTCGTGACAGTTGTACAAGCCCCAAGTATGATGTTTTGGAGGAGCCCTCTTATGTGTATAAATGAGAGGTGAGGAGGAGGCATTTGAGCATCCAACAAGTGCAACATAAAGGCATTGTTGAGGAGCTAAGGAACTCAGCCAAGAGTGCAAATAATTTTTTGTTGAGACCACAAGAAGGAGGCAACTTCAACGAGGAAAAGAAGGCAATGTGGAGCCTTCTAGGGTCTGTTTTAAGGGTTGGTTGCTATTGCAAGAAGGCTGAGTTTGTCAAGGGCTAAACGCAAGCCAAAGGACTATTTTGAGGGTCATTTGTGAGGGGTGCTTACCCTTAGGAAGGCAGTCATTGCCATACACAGTCTTCTTGTAGGATGTCGCAGCCATGAAGGGAGGGTCGAGTATGTTGCAAGGGCTAGAAGCTGACAAAAATTGCAGCGTTGAGGGCCAACCTCCCATCAAAGGACACCCATAGCTATGGAGAGCATTTTTGGGCTAGAAAATAGGGTTGCAAGGGACTTTTTGTCTTTCCCTAGCTAGATTGAAGTTAACAACAGAGAACAGACCTCAAAACCGTGAGCAAATGAATGTTTTTCTTGTAGGTGTTGGGTCAAAGATTTGATCAATTTTGGATCATTTTATGAATAGCTTGTGGAAGCAAATGAGGGAGGGCTGACTTGGAGGTCAGAAGCCCTATCCAGTGGGCAGTTTCCATAGTGAAGATTGGTGTTTGGATCAAATTCATATGCAGCCTGTGGGAGCAAATTGTTGGGGTTGTCTTGGGTGTTAAGAAACCCCAACTAGGAGCAGATCTTGCATTGGATTAATGTCCTAGGAGAGGACTGTTGTTGAAGTCCGTTAGCAACCACGTGGAGGGGCTTTATAGGTGTTGGATGCCCTAACTAGGAGAAGATGCTATAGAGAGGTCACTTGTGGACTATTGGAGGGCAGCGTGAGAGTGGACCAAGTGTGGATGTTAGTGGGCATTTATGGTCTGCTAGAAGATAGTGTGATAGTGCCCAAGTTGGAGCCCAGTATGGACCTAGATGGTTTCTCGAGTGGCAGTTGTTGAGCTCAAGGGTTGACGAACCAGAGGAGCAGTTTGTGGAGCCTGAGACTTGTGTGTGGAGAAGGGAATCTATAGCAGAAGATGGGCAGTGCTCCTAACCTATGTTCATTGTGGGAGATGGACATCTTGCAGTGATAGTTGGCAGCGCTTCGTGCCCTATGTTGGTCTTCATCGGAGCAGCGCAAGAAGACCATAGTGGGCTGAAGTCCCTGAGTAGTTGAGGAGCGAGTAGTTGAGGAGCAATAGTGGGCAGATCGAGTTGTTCACATGTGGAGATGTGAACAACTCAACAGGAGTCTCGATGTGTTGTGCCCTTGATGGACTAAGGCACAATTACTGAGCAGATTGATAGCCGAGATTCAGTGGGCAGATGGAATTGGAGCATTGATACAGGCAAGAGATGCAGATAGGGAGTCGCACGACTGGGCAGGTACAGGGTACCAACGAGTGGAGCTGAGAGAGCGTGCTACATTAGCCAGATGGTCAGAGTATCTTATTGAGGGCAGATTGGTCGTTGATGTACCGACACCAAGCCCTAGTTCATATCTTGTACTAGTGGATGTATGAGGGCCATTATCCCTGGTACGAGAGCTCTAGAATGTTGTATTATATGTTGTTTAATATAGCGAAGTTGGGTTAAAAATTGTAAAAAGTTGTCTATATTCTATGCTTGTATGATTTACTATTGTTGATATTCTGTTGTGCAAAGTACTATTAATGGGAAAATTAAGATATTAATGGGTATTAATGAACATATGGGTGAGAAGCTTCTAAGAGATGAGGACCAAGTCTGATTTAATCTTAGTTGTTGATTAGAGATTAGATCACGACCGTTGATTTCTCAACAGGAAAAGTATAAATGGAGGCTTGGGGTCAGTTGGGGAACACAAATAGAGAGATAGAGAAAGTTGATTTTCTGAAGTGAGAAGTTCTCAGGAGGAAAATCAATTGAGGAGATCTCTAGTAGAGGGGCAGTTCGGTAGAGGGAGTTCAGTCCAAGGTCGAGAATACATAGCAGAGAGGCAAAACAACACGAGAGAGAGACAACACAACTCCAGAAAGGGTGATGCAGAGGCTAGAGGAACTAACACAATCACTTAGAGGCAGTGTTGGGGTTTCTATGAGGCAGAAACAATAGCAGTTCAACAAATTGATTTCTGAGTTGGGAAGGCTCACTGGGAGGGTGACACAACTCCTAGAGGAGGTGATGCAGTTCTAGCACAGAGCTTGGAGCAGCGATCGCTACCCAGCACTGGGGACAACGCAGTCACCTGTGGGATTTTTTCATCCAGTTGTTGGATTCGCCAAAATATCTATCTCAGGATAGAGGTACTTCTACCGGGTTTGTTCTCTGTTGGGTGAGCCGGATTTGGCACCTTAGTTGTATTCAGAAATCTGCTTAATAATAAAACCCTCATATTTGCTACATCGGTTTTCCCGAATTGGGTTTTTTTGGGGACGTTTAGTCCAAAAATAAGTGTCCTTTGTGTGATTGTCTCATTTATTTTTCAGTACTTGATTTGTATATTGGTGTAGGTTGCAGTGTATTTGCATTAATATTTTCTTAATATTTCTGAAAATCACTTGTTAAATGAACACATGTAGGTAATGCAAGTCAATTTACTGCAGTAGGATTTCATGCTTGTTAGATTCAGAAATTTTCACATGGTATCAGAGCAATTGCAGATCAAGGAGGACTTTCAGCAAAAGGACAAAGGAAAATTTGTGTTGAAGACAACGCAGTTTTTGGCCGAGAAAGTAGAGGAGGGGTGACGTAGTCACTAAGGGAAGCTCACCCAAAGCTTGTGTCAGCCTGATTGGGTGACGTTGTTGCTGCAGAGGGCAACGTAGTGGTTATTGGGCCAACACAGACACTGTTGAGTCTCGTTTTTCTAGTTCCCGTGGCTAGAAGTGCAGCACAAACTTCATCTGGAGTTGCTGGTGGGGTGTTGACTCTGTTGGTGCAAAACAATGCCTAGTGGGGCAGAAGCAAAGTAGAGGGAATCAATTCCTCAAAACATTTCTTACCAAGAAATCTAGATCCAGTGCTGAGCAGCAGCAAAGAGAGATCAGAGGGGTGGTTCAACAATGGTTGGTAGATGGATTTTCGTGAAGGAAATCGAAATTCAAAGGGAGCTTGTTCCTTAGAGGATTTCTAGCACCAAAGCTATCCAGATCCGCATTTTGTTGGGGTGACAACGAAAGAGGGAGAAGAGAACTAGTTCGACATTCATTTGAGTCGGAACATCAGTTAACGGACTAAGGGATCAGGACAGGTTGGATGGAGCATCCAACTTTGTCATCTGGAAGGCCAGGATGCTGGCAGTTTTGGATAAAAACCGCATCAAGGATTATGCCTTGAAGACGGTTGTTGTTCCGGTTGATGTTGATCCTCTCAAGAAGTGCAAGGAAGCTCAGGCAAAAGCAAAGTGCATGATCTTGGACGGGGTCAGGGATCATGTGATCCCACATATTGCTGAGAAAGACACAGCAAGGGAAATGTGGGAGGCCTTGAGCACTTTGTACAAGGGAAATTTTGTTCAACGGAAGATGTTGCTTGAGAGTCAACTGAGACAGTTTCAGATCCAGAAGGGAGAAGAAATCAATCCCTTCCTTCTCAGGTTGCAAGGGATCCGTGACCAACTAACTTTCATAGGGGCTACACCAAATCTTGGATTTATGGTCAGGACTGCCTTGAATGAAATGAATGAAGACTGGGAAACCTTTGTCCAAAGCATCTTGGGCAGGGCTTCTCTTCCCGGTTCGGAGGAGATGCGGGCAGCTCTTTGACAAGAAGAGATTAGACGATTGACCAAGGCAGGAAGCAACAACAAAGGGATCAGAGTCAAGGAGGAAGAGGAGGATGCAACTCTCGCATCACTAGGATAGCAAGGGCAGCATAAGAGAAAGAAAAATGACATATCCAAAGTCAGATGCTTCAGATGTGGAGAAATGGGTCATTTCATCACGCAGTGACCTCAGAAGAAGGGCAAAGAAGAGAAGTTTGACTCAAAGGCTGCTGCAATGCAAGTTGACAAGGAGGACGATGAGGATTGTGCCATGAGTGCTCATGTACCTCTAGAGAAGAGGGGGGCGATATTGAGTTGTAGTCTGGAGGACTACAAAAAGGGGCAGGATCCTTAAGGTGCCCAAACTCTTGGATCACATACGGCTACGGGAGCCCTTAATGATAGTAGCAGAATGACGAGAGTTAGTTGGTGCGAGGGATGATGGAGCAACAGTGGTAGAGCTAGAATGCTCAAAGTCTGAAGTAGCACAGTGGAGTGTTGCAGCAATGTGGGAGGCACAGAGCATATACAATAGCATCATAGTAGCATCAGAGGTAGCTTCAGCGTTAAGGGGCATCCAAAATGACCAGCATGTTAGCTTTCGGGTAGCTTTTCAGTTGCGTACTTCTCAGCAACTGAGCTGCAGTACAACAGTTAGCAATCGCAGTGCTATGGGCAGCATGATGCAGCATATTGAGAGGGAGTTGCATTACAGATACAATAGTGACTGTGGCAGTGTCACGGGTAGCAGTACAAATTGTAGTAGCGCAGTGGATGAAGGGTAGCAGGCCAAGCATTAGCAGCGCAGAGGACGAATGTCGTGGATCAGTGTGATACTTCTACTGGGAAGTATTGCTAGAGCACATTCCTCGCTAAGAGGAGTGTTGATTTTTGGGTAACATCGGATGTGCTCTAGCTCCAAAATTTTGTGGAGGGGCTAGAACACATGAGATCTCCAAGACCCAGAAATTGTTTGGTGAAATTCCACCCGGATTGTATTTTATTAAAATAATTAATATTTTTAATGGAGTTCCTAAGTCTAAACTTAGGAAATAAAATAGTAATGGGTATTAATGAAAATATGGGTGAGAAGCTTCTAAGAGACGAGGATCAAGTCTAATTTAATCTTAGCCATTGATTAGAGATTAGATCCTGGTCGTTAATTTCTCAACAGGGAAAGTATAAATGGAGGCTTGGTGTTATTTGGAGAACACACACAGAGAGATAGAGAAAATTGATTTCTGAAGTGAGGAGTTCTCAGGAGGAAAATCAATTGAGCAGATCTCTAGCAGAGGGGCAGTTTGGCAGAGGGACTTCAGTCCAAGGCTGAGAATACATAGTAGAGAGGCAAAACAACACCAGGGAGAGACAACACAGCTCCAGAAAGGGTGACGCAGAGGCTAGAGGAGTTGACGCAGTCACTTAGAGGCAGCGCTGGGGTTTTTGTGAGGCAGAAAGAGCAACAGTTCATCAAATCGATTTCTGAGCTGGGAAGGCTCATCGAGAGGGTGATGTAGCTCCTAGAGGAGGTGATGTAGTTCCAACGCAAAGCTTGGAACAACAATCGCTGCCTAGCACTGGGGACAATGCAGTCACTTGTGGGGTTTGTTCATCCAATTGCTCTTTTTGCCAAAATATCTCTCTTTGGATAGAGGTACTTCTGTCGGGTTTATTCTCTGTTGGGTGAGCCGAATTTGGCACCCTAGTTGTATTCAAAAAATTGCTTAATAATAAAACCCTCATATCTGTTGCACCGGTTTTCCCGCATTGGGTTTTTCCGAGGACGTTTAGTCCAAAAATAAGTGTGTCCTTTGTGTGATTGTCTCATTTATTTTTCAGTACTTGATCTGTATATTGGTGTAGGTTGTAATGTATTTGCATTAATATTTTCTGAATATTTCTGAAAATAACTTGTTAAATGAAGAACACAAGTAGGTAATGCAAGTCAATTTACTGCAGTAGGATTTCTGGTTTGTTAGATTCAGAAATTTTCACAAATAGTTCCCAAGTTGGAGCACAGTGTGCACCATCTTCATGGACCTAGATGTTTGCTAGAGTGGCAGTTATTGAGCTTAAGGGTTGATGAACTAGAGGAACAGTTTGTGGAGCCGAAGACTTGTGTGTGGAGAGGGCATCTACAACAGAAGATGGGAAGTCCTCCTAGCCCGTGTTCATTGTTGGAGATGGACCTCTTGCAGTGATAGTTGGCATCCCTCTGTGCCCTATGTTGGTCTTCATTGGAGTAGCGTAAGAAGGCCATAGTGGGTTGAAATCCCTAATTAGTTGAAGAGCAATAGTGGGCAGATCGAGATTGTTCACAAGTGGAGTCGTGAACAACTCAACAGGAGTCTTGATGTCTTGTGCCTGTGATGGACTAAGGCACAACTAATGAGCAGATTGATAGTCGAGATTCAGTGGCCAAGATGGACTTGGAGCATTGATAGAGGCAAGAGTTGTAGATCGGGAGCCGCAGGACCAAGCAAGTACAGGGTACGACCGAGTGGAGCTGGAGAGTGCGCTACATCAGCCAAATGGTCAGAGTATCTTGTTTACGGCAAATTGGTCGTCGATGTATGGACACCAAGCTGTAATTTGTATCTTGTACTAGTGGATGTATGAGGGCCATTATCCCTGGTACGAGAGCCCTAGACAATTGTATTGTATGTTGTTTAATATAGCGAAGTTGGGTTAAAAATTGTAAAAGTTGTCTACAATCTGTGCATGTGTGATTTACTGTTGTTTATATTTTGTTGTGCAAAGTAGTATCGTTGAGGTTCTTGGTTTGGTAGCATTAGAGATTTTAATATTCTATCCTAGACCCAAGATCGTGGAAATTCAACAATCATAACATATCTCATAGCTCTTGTACATTCAAACATTTCTATATAAATTTTGCTTGTCTTATATTGGATACTTACATATTCCAGATACTCTGAATATTTCCGCTGCATATACGAACCAGTTTTGCACACATCGTGATATTCTTACCAAATTGCCCCTTGCCAATCTTATCGCCACAACTTATCACGATAATTCCCGTTTTTTGAATTTATCACAATAATTTAATTTATTGCGATAATTTGGTTAATTATCACGATAATTTCCAAGTTATCCCCCTATTTGCCAATTTCAGCTTATTACCATTTTTTAAATTTTTTTTGTTAAACCTAATTTTTTAAAGGTGATTTAGGGGATTGAGCTGTGATGATACTCTTCCTATTTCCATTAAGCAAATAAGGACAAATCTATTGTTTTCATTTCCCAAGACTCATCCCATGAGATACATACCCTAACAGTTAATGGTAATATTAAATTCTTAAAGTAAAAGTGATATTTTCTTTTATCTTTCATTTTCATCCTTTTACATAAATTTTTAACATTACCATTAATTGACTTGGGATGTTTGAGAGTGGTTCCAACCTCATTGGATTTCATATGGAGAAAGTAGAATTCTAAATCCATTTCAAAATCCAATAGACTTAACAATCTTTAGGATTTCAAGATTGGCGGGATTGCAATGTTTCTATTGAATTATGTGATGTACGAGGGTATGGAACTAACATTTAATCAGACTTCTAAATGTATGGAACTAGGATGTTTGAGAGTGGTTCCAACCTCATTGGATTTCATATGGGGAAAGTAGAATTCTAAATCCCACTCACAATCGAGCAGACTCAATAGTCTTTAGGATTTCAGGACTGGCGGGATTGCAATGTTTCTATTGAATTATGTGATGTACGAGGGTATGGAACTAACATTCAATCAAGATCACCAAGTCTTCTATGTACCTCGATGTTGGTGGCATTCACTAATGAGCTCCTACTTCATGACCGTAGTAAAAATGTACACTTCATTCAAGTAAAATTATTGATTAGGATGTTAAGATTTTTCTATCTTAATTTAATGTTTAGTGGGTGATCTTGATGAATATGATCCCAATATTGGCAATGATTTTGATGTTATGTAGCTATTTGTTGTGGCATGGTTTTCTTTGGATTTCGGAGGCCATTTAGAGCCTCTCTGTTGATCTATTTCGATTCAGAGATGGATTGCACTCTAATATTTTGGTTCTGTGCACCCTTGTTATTTACATGAGAAAGTTTGCATATTTGTGTATAATAAATTGGATTTATATGCATGCACATGAATTATATTTTCTTTTCAAAATTTGAATATTTTATGTGCTTTTTGGTCAACCAATCTTTCAGTCTAGTTCTGATAACATTGCTGAGGATGAATTAACCATTTTCCATCAAGCAAACAAGGGGAAAGCCATTGCTTTCATTGCCATGATTCATCTCAGGAGATACAGTTATTTTTGTTTGGATATGATTTCGTATCATTCTATTAGATCTTATGACTCAGGACAGATAATATATTTCAATATCAATATATGATGTATCTACTATCACTTGACATCTTATGCATCTTATATATCAATTTTATTTTCATATTTATGTTGCAATGTGTTTGTTTGATGCTGATGTTGTTTTAGAAGTTAAAAAGCTGAAAGAAAATTGATTATTTTTGTATTTTTTTTCAAGTTTCCCAATAATTTCCAATATTTTCCACGATATTGCCATTAATTAAAATTTTGGACCCCCGGCGATAAATTGCCGATAACGATAAATTTAACATTGATACGAACACTGTTCATTACAGATATGGAATGATCTAATTACTTGGGGTTTATTCAATGCAAATGTTGTAAACAAATAACTCAAGCTAATTGAGGCTGTGTTCCTTTTCAGATGCTTCTAAAATCCAGAAACAGTTAAATAAATTTGAAATACTGAAGTACCTGGCGCATCTCTTAATTTGTAGGCAATGATCATGCGTAAATATAAGAGATTGCACCCTGCATACATAAGACAGTTCCTATGGAATGTCTATGAATGCATTGCAATAGGAAGTGAATGTAACTACCAACCATAGGACTAGGAGTCAAAATTTGTTAAACGAACAAAGTTATTGGGCCATTGATATGAAAATCTCAAAACTGATGACAGAAGAAAATAGGCAAGGTTAGTCAATATCTTTCCATCATGAAGAAGAAGCTTGCATCCAAACGAATGACATACGGTAAACCTGTCAATAGACTATATACATTGAAGGGGTATGCATAGAATGGCAAGGGACTTATAATTTAAAATTTCAAGAAGATTTACTGAGTACTCTCATGTGCTTGATTGGTTACCTTGCTTTCAAAAGGTATGTGAGATAGGTTGATCAACTTGAAACTTAAAAGTAATTTAATTGTAATTTCTAACATATTATAGTCCTGATTGTATGTCTGGAATTATTTCGAAGATAGGATGCATGTGTATTATTTTTAATGGTATTTTGGACTGTTCCTTGGTGTGCATGTTTCTCATGGCCTCATATGTCATTGATTTTATAGGTTTCCGTTTCTTACAGTTCGTAATTTGTTTCCAGGTTTGGAGTGCATACAAGGATCAGAAGCATGATCTTTTTCTTCCCTCAAATGCTCAATCAGCTGCAGCTGGGATAGCAGGCCTTATTGAAAGCTCTTCAGCGAGACTAACCTATGCCCTCACAGCTCCAACACCACAGCCTGCTCTTGGAAGACTACCCACCTCAAGGAATACTCAGGCAGATGCGAGGGATGAAACTTCAACAGAACAGTAGCCCATTATTCAAGATTCTTGATTGAGATTCTCAAGTGTGTAATTCCTAATCAATTGTTATGTTTAAGGTTTAACTAGGAAACTTCTGGAAAAAAAGGTATAATAACAAAGGTCTCATCTATGTAAAAAAATTATGAGCGGTTTGTTGAATGTTGAAAGATGGTATTAAGCTGCAGAAGCAGTCTATGTTTCAGCAGCATAGAGTCATCCTGTCAGAGCCACTAGGCTGATTTGTAATATGTCTATCTGTGTCCAGGTGTGGCTTATTTGCCATAAGGTGACAGTTCATATGGATTTTGCACTTTCTGTGCAGTCCTTTCTTGCCCCATTAGTTCTTATTGTTTAGTTATTCTTTTTGGAAATTAAGTTGGGATGTAACTACTGGAAAATTGAAAGTTCAATTGCAATAGAATGGAAAGTTTCATTTCTTAATATATCTTTTGGAGACAATCTTCAATGATACTGCACCTGCATTTAAAAGATTGACAACTTTGGTGGAGGGCTACTTGACAGTTTAGGCCATGCCAGAAGTGGTCATTGCAATTCATTTGTTACTCTGTAGAAGTTGAGATGCTATGTAGATGATCCATTATTTTCAATCTATAATTTAATCTAAATCCTTTTCACAGTTACTATATTTAGTTTGCAATAGCACTGGTAGGTTATGAAATTTGCTAATATTTCATGCACTGCAGATGCTGCTACAGTGACATGTTCAATGTCATAGGTTCATATATAGTGATGTCTGTTGAAATTTGTAGGATTCAGAAAAGTTATTGGAAAATGTGATTCACAAAAAACAGTGTTCTTTCTCAGAATATTGTTTCAAAGAATATAAGTCCCTTGAAAATACCTGTTCAGATTAGATTACCTTATTTACCTAACGAGTGTTCATTGAAGGAGCTTTTGGTGAGAGTTGGACCAATATTCGAGATTGTCCTAAGTCTCAATTTTGTGGCCATCTAGAAGGAAAAAGGGGAAGAGGAGTGGGCAAGTATCTGTTTGTATGGTACTAATACACCAAACCTTGTAGACCTAAGTGACATGGTGCATAGTTATGGGATCAATGCTACCCAGCAAGGGACCTAAATTTAGGAATGGGAATAGTGTTATAGTTTCTTTCCCAAGGAAAACCTTCCAGGATCCCCCTCTTCCCTGAAATATCTATATTAAGTGCAGCTTAATTGCTAACTACAATTGCAGTTGGTAACCCTGCAGGACTAGGCTTAACTCAAACCATAACCAAACAATAACCACAGACCTCATGACAAACTTTCCCTAACCCATTGAGCTTTTATTTTCAAGACAAAAGAAGTGGGCTTTGATTCACCCATGTGCATGTGCCATGGACCATGGAACCATTTAATATAATCTCTTCCTATGTGCAACAACATGTTCAATCATCTTCAATAATATCACAAGGAAACCTAAGTCACCTGACACGGGGATTCGGGACACGTAGGATTCGGGATTCGTGGTGTCGGATTCAGACACGCTGACCCCCCGGAACAGGACACGTTATATATTATTTTATTAAAAAAAAAAAAATTATATATATAATATATATATATATATATATATATATATATATTAAAAATTAGATATTGTCATATTTCTTACACAAATTTTAATTAATGATACAAATTTATTGATTTCAAACATAGATCTTCATCTATAGCTATTAGCATGCATAGTACATACAAAATTCAAATAAATGTCAGTGGTACTGGTCACATAAATGGTAAATCTATTAAAAATTTAAATCGTGATTCATAATTCATAACTGAAAGACAACTTACAACTACAAGATAGTAAGATAAACACATTGACAACTGTAGTTTTAACTTTTCTCATTAAGTCATCAAATCAAAATGTGTTACATAGGTAGTGTTGGTGCAATTCCAATGGCAAATAGAAATAGAAAATATAAAACAACTACAGGTATACAAGCCTCAAGGAATCAATTAGCATCAGAATCAGCATCACTGTCCCCATCATCATGGTCTCCACTGCTCTCCTCTGCATCCTCCTCCTCCCTTGTATCCATAGTCGCCTCTGCATCTGCTGGTATGGAGGCTGATCCCTCTAAGTCATCAAATCTAACAGGCTCTAGCACTGGATCATTGAGATCTATGTTGGCCAATGCCAACTCAACGGTGGTGTCCACACAAATATCATCAAGAACAATGTTACTTGGGAGCGGGAGCAAAAGCGGGGAGCGGGAGCGAAAACGGGAGCGGGAGCGACATATTTAGAAGCTCTTGGTTTGGTGCTCTTGATTAAATACGAGTTCCATATCCTAATACATGACAAAATTCAATGGAAACATTGCAATCCCCCAATCCTAAAATCCTGAAAAACTGATAAGTCTGCTAGATTTTGAATGAAATCTAAATTCTACTTTCTCCATATGAAATCCAATGAGGCCGGAACCACTCTCAAACATCCTGAGTCATTTCATTGTAATGTTAAAAATTTAAGTAAAAGGATGAAAATGAAGATTAAGGAGAATGTCAATTTTACTTTAAGAATTTAACATTACCATGAATAGCATATCAATACTAGGGCCTAGACTTGATCATGAAGCTGCCAAAATGCTCTACTCCTTGCTGCAACAGCACAAATCACTTGCCAATAGCATAAATCACTTACCAAATGAAAATATTAATGAGCAAACACGCCCTTTTCATACCCGCGCTGAGCTTAGCGAGTCCTGGAAACCGGACATGTGTCCTAAAATCGCGACATGCCCCTGAAAATCGCGACACGCCCTCGGACACGACGTGTCTTGTGATTTGGACACGAATCCAGACCGAATCGTGTCGGATTCGCCGGATTCAAGATTCGCAGGGGGTTTAGGATGAATCCGGTGACTTAGAAGGAAACCTAAGGTGTGCTTCCCCTTATTCGTGGATGAAGTCCCTATTAAACTCATTATGTAGACTAGTGTGTCTAACCCAAGGGGATTCAAACAGAGCACCAACTGCCAAGAGGTTATCTTGAGTACATTGATTTACCATGCCAAAGTTGTAATGGTGAAGGAGGTCATCCATTTGTGTCCCTTGGTGTTAGGTGTACATGTCTATGATGGCATTTACCTTGGGTACCATACAAAGAATGTGAGGAAGAGCATGGAGGGTTTCCTTAAAGAAGTTTCCCATGGATATATATAATATATGATCATTGGAATTTAAGCATCAACAAAATAATGAATAATAGTGAAATGTAAACCAATGATGCATAATGCATACTGTTATAAATATAATTCATAACAAGTAAATAAATAAAATAAATGTAAATATTAAATAATCAAATAGTGGTTATGTTAAATAGTCATTAAGTTAAATGAAAAGGCATGTCTAAAAGACATGCCCAGTTACGAAAGGACACCTACTTAGGTATATATGTGGGTCCTCATTGTAACATTTTACATCACTTGTACATTTTTATATATATTAAATTATTATTACAAATATCTCTGTGTATTTTTACATTCAAGCCTACAAGCTATCATTTTTTATGCTTTAGTGGTATCATAGCCATGGTACACAATATAATCATGCGGGTCTTTGAATGTTGTTCGCCACACAATGTGCCATTACGTTCACGTCCTATTTGCGTTGAGCAATTTAGTAAAATTCAAGAAACATTTCAGCGTTTAGAAAAATCATTTGCACAAATTGAAGCATGTCGAAAGGAAATCGATAATAAAGATAATAGCGACAGTGAAGAAACGAAACAAAGTGAAGAAGAAGAAGTTTATGTGGATACCAGAAGTCAACTTGAAGCAGGAGTCACTGAAAAATGTTTGGATTTAGAACTCCCCACTGTGGAGATTGTTGATATTAATTTGGAATTTGCAACAAATGAAGATGATGTGGATGAGGATTACCTTGAGAAACAAGGAGATTTACAATTATCACACACCTGATGTGACATCTTAAACATTGATGGCAGCAGAAAGAGACTTAGTTTGTGGACTTAGCGATGACGTCATTCTCGAGGAAGTCATTCCTCAATTATCTCGGGCAATGCCATGGGATAAGTGACCGATTCTGAGCTCGTTGAGTCAATCCTGGGCCAATTCAATGGCAGCACATATTCCATTAGAGTATGATCGCTTTCATAACGAGGTTGTTGTTGTCTCCCCTAGGGAATTCATCGTACCGCGTGTTTCTGCATGCCCGCACGAGTCCAAGAGGCAACGTGATAGCGCCCAACATGATTGCCACAACATGCGTTGTGTTAAAAAGACGAGTCTGTGTATGTGGAATCTCTCGTTTGGCATTGAGAATGCACTTCCACCACCTCTAAAAGCGCCATTTGATTTGGTGTTTGTGTGCGACGGCGAGAGCTTATATGCCTTCACTCTAGGCATTGTAAGAGAAGAACGCAAGGCACCGCATAATGTGTGCAATGTGTGGGTGCTCAATCTAAGAAAGTTCAATGTCGTTTGGAAAAGACTCCCCCACCTGCCAAGGTTAGGGAATTATATTTACGTCAACACTAGTTGTGAGGGACATAGCTACATATGGCAGCGAAAAGGATCCATTCCTCAGAAATTGGTCAACATTTTTCATCAAAGAAATGGAGAAGAAATTAATTTTCTTTTGGTCCATCCTAACTCTACAAGTCAGCTCAATCAACCCCTCAGGTTGGCCTCAAGAAGGACATGAAGTCGACCGTACTAGGGCTAACTAACCCTCTTATGACGCCTATAATGAAGAGGTTGATCGCATTCATTTCAACTACCAACACAACAGGAAATTCGATTTGAAATCGCAAGCAAATTCGGTCTTCTATTTCACAATATCTCCACATGTGCAAGGAAGTCTACAAGGGTTATTTTAACAATTGTTTGGATCATCTTTAAGGGCTCACTGTTACAATGACTAAGGATCATTTCTATCTCTATTTTGGGATCTCTTTTGTGGCCGAGTATTGCAGAGAGGCTCGCTCACCTTTGTGACACAATTCTAAAGGAGGCCGAAGCACTTTTTGGTGTATTTTCTCCTCAATTTGTTGACAATCACAATGGGAACTTCAACTCTCTATTATAGTGACCTCAAGCCTATATTTCGACCTCCTTGTGCAGATCATTTGGATAGAAGTGGAATCTCTCTCTCATATTTTGTGCAGATTTTGTTTGGGTATCTCTTTGTTGGTTATCTTGGATTTGTTGAATCATTCAGATGTACTATTGATCAACATAATCTATCGGTTTTCCCCTAGTTGCTTATGCGTTGGCTGTGAGCCTAATTTTGGTGTCTCTTGTCTCTTTCTTATTGTCTATTATTTATTGTCTGCTATGATCTCTATTTATTGCTCTTGTTGAAGAATAATTTGTTGAAGGTTTTCATGTATAACTACTTGTTGACTAAAGTATAAAGAAGGATTAATTTACATTAATAGAAGTAGTTAGCATTTGTGAAAAACTATTCTAGTCTTTGATCAAAGCTTTGGTGAAGGAAAAAGAGCAGAGAGATCATCTTAAGAGCACTTGAAGAACATTTGAAAAGCATCTTGAAGAGTGGTAAAGGTTTTTGGGTTCTGCCCTATATTTTCACCAATAATCCTTCATTCATGAAGATCAAAAGCAAGCTTGAAGGACCCACTAACTATAAGGTGTGGAAGGCAAAAGTTGAGATCATTCTTGAAAGAAACGAAGTCTTGGGAATTGTCACAGGTAACGTCACTAAACCATCTCATCAAGCAGGAAAGGAAAAGTATCACGAAGACGATATTTTGGCAAGAAGCATTCTATTAGATTCTGTGAAGGATCATCTGATTCCCTATATTGCTGAACGTAAGACTGCTAAAGCAATGTACGATGCCATCATTGGATTGTATACTATTAATAATGTAAATCAATCCATCAATTTGAGGGGACAACTTTATAACATCAAGTTGACAAAAAATGACATGGTGGCATCATATTTTGTCAAGATATCTCAAATTAGGGACCAACTCAACCATTGATGAAGAAGTATTTGATAAGGAATTGGTAGTTGTTGCTTTGGGAGCTCTCCCTAGATCTTGGGATTCATTTGCTTCAAGTATTAGTGAAAGAGAGAATGCTCCAACTTTTGACAAGTTATGTGCAACATGCACTCAAGAAGAGTCAAGACTCTATTGTAGAGGAGAAATTGAAGATCCAAGTGTAGAAGCAGTTGTAGCTCATGCTAAGGGAAACCATAAGAAGAAACCAAGTTTTGGCAATTCCAAAGAAGTGTTGGTAAAAGACAAGGTCCTAAATTTGCTTCAAGAAAGGATTCTTCCCCTCACAGTAGACCTCCTCTTCCCTTTCCAAATAGAAGAGATAGAAGAGATGGAAGAGATAGAAGAGATACGTCCAATATTCAATGCTTTTGTTGTCAAGCTTATGGTCACTATCAAACTCAATGTCGTCAAAGGAATCAAAGAGATGACTATGAAAGGGATGATTATCGTAAAGGGAGTAGAAGCCATCATGCATTTGTTATTGATCTAGATGAGCCATCTTCAAAGAGGAGGCATAGAAGAAGTAAATATGAATTTGAACACTCGTTCTAGCTATCGATCTGAATTTGAACACTCATTCTAGCTATTTAAATTACTTGAAAAGAAGTTCTAAGGTTAGATTCAAGAGGGAGATGTCTTGATCAAGAAAAGATAAGTATCTTGTATCTCATTCATTGTTTTAATGATTACTGACATTGGATTGTTTTGTAAACCCTGGGTAGTGTTTGAAAAAGACCCTGGACCTGATTGCTTCTGTCGAAGAGGATTTGACATCTTGTTGTTAAAGTTGATTTGCAGAGTGAATGTAAAATGAGTAAAGATTAAGAGGAAGCTCAAAAGATAAGTATCTTTTGTTTCTTTTTTTGTTTCAATATTGAACTATCTATGATTTGTCAAACACTAGGTTGGGTTTGGAAAAGAAATATGTAAGTCTAATAAACCTTAACCTTAATTGATTGTTCCCTCTCAAGAGACCCTAGGGTTTGCAAGATCTAAATTTTGAAAGGGCTTGAAAGTCAAATCCCTAGGGCTAAATGTTGTTGTTGAAACTCAAAACTCTACAAGGATAGGTCGTGGAATATCTAGGGTTTGTACCCATAATCCTAGAAGCACACCTTTAAGAAATTATGAAAAACCCTAGATTGTTAGAGTTAACATCATGCTCTTGTTTTTGTATATTTTGTATGGTTTTACTTGTCAATGAAAATTGTAGATTCCTTATGAAGGAAGTAAGATGATGATGAGCATGTTGGAAAGAGGAAATTGATGACTAGACTCAAGAAGCTAGAAGATCAAGAGGGAGTTGTCATGAGCTCAAAAGACAAGTATCTTATCTTTTGATTGTTTATGGTAGCTCTTGGAGATGAAAAATGAAGCTAAATCCTAAACTGATTTTTTTGTTCGAAACTCCTTGGTGATGATAATGATGTGGAATCATTGATGATATGGGCTCCTTGATGATGTGATAAAAATTGATTGAATCTGAAAAGGCTAAGATTAAGAGTGATCTAACACACTCTTAAAAGATAAGTATTATCTGGATTGTTTCTATTGATCATTTCATTATGAGTCTCTTGGCTTGCGTGGTAGTTCTTGTTCTTCCATAGCCTCCTAGTGAGGTTTGCAAGTACATAATGGACACTAACAAGGTGTGGCAATCATTATGAAAGAACAATATGATAGGAAGGACTCAGAATAGGTTGTATACTTAGAAGGAGAAAACAAGATCAAAAGACTTATGTCTAAGGGGGAGTTAGGTTTTGAGGCATGAATTTGGTGATATACTTGACGCAATGGACTGCAGGATGAATGATTTGAAGAAGATGCAAGACTCTGATATTTGTTGGATTCGATTATGGTTTGTTGATGCTTGCTTATGTGAGAGGCCACATATTATTTGTTGAATTTGATTATGGTCGTCTATTGATAATGTTTCTTCCAAGAGAAGCCCTGGTTGAAGTTGAATGAACAACTAAATGTTTGACAAAGAACTGAAATCCACCATGGCTACTTTGATGATGAACTAGTTACTGATATTTTTGTGAAGACACTGGAATGAATGAGAATTCGCTTGAAGGGGGAGCACTGATTGTGTAGTGTCATGAATAGACCATCTCCTATAGGTTGTGTCAAGAGACATTGTTGTCCGGGACATGTATAGATGGATTCCTCTCGTAGGTTGTGTGTCGAGAGACATTGTTGTTCAAATATGTATTGATGATTCCTCCTGTAGGTGTTGTCTGGGAGATGTATTAATGATTCTTCCCATAGGTTGTCTCGAGAGACATTGTTGTTCGAGAGATGTATTGATGATTCCTCTGGTAGCTTTGTACAAGAGACATTGTTGTCCGAGAGATATATTAATGATTCCTCCCATAGGTTGTGTGCCAAGAGACATTGTTGTTTCAGAGATGTATTGATGATTCCTCCCATAGGTTGTGTGCCAAGAGACATTGTTGTCCAAGAGATGTATTGATGATTCTTCTTCTAGGTTGTGTGTCGAGAGACTTTGATGTTTGGGAGATGCTTTGAGATGGATGTTATGTATCTTTCCTTATGTTGAGTTTGAAAGAGATAGAAACTTGATTATGTTCTCTTCCTTGGCGTTGGGTCATGAGACCTATGAATTGGTCAGGAAGATGAATCTTGAGAGAGAATAAAAAACTACCTCCTCAACTAAGAGGGAGTGTTGAAATATAAGGTAGTTATGGTCGACATTTTTCATCAAAGACATGGAGAAGATTTTTCTTTTTTTTTGGTTTATCCTAATTTTATAAATCGGATAAATTAGCCCCTCAGGTCGACTTCAAGAAGGACATGATGTCGACACTACTAGGGCTAATTAACCCTCTTATGATGCCTATAAATAAGAGGTCGATGGCATTCATTTCACTTATCAACACAACAAGAAATTTGATCTACAATCTCAAGCAAATTTGGTCTTCTATTTTAGAATATCTCCACACCTGCGAGGAAGTCTACAAGGGTTATTTTAACAGTGGTTTGGATCATCTTTAAGGGCTTGCTGCTACAGTGTCTAAGGATCATTTCTATCATTATTTTGGGATCTCTTTTTTTACCGAGTATTGCAAAAAGACTCACTCTCCTTTGTGACACAATTTTGAAGTAGGCCAAAACCTTTTTGGGTGTATTTTATCCTCAGTTTGTTGACATTCATAATGGAACTTCAACTCTCTATTACAGTGACCTCAAGCCTATATTTCAGCCTCCTTGTGCAGGTCATTTGGACATAAGTGGAATCTCTCTCTCATATTTGTGCATACTTTGTTTGGGTATCTCTTTGTTGGTTATCTTGGATTTGTTGGATCAATATTCAGATGTAATATTGATCGGTAGAATCTCTCTCATAAGGAAAGAATTTATGGGTTTTCCCCTAGTAGGTTTTTCCCTGGTTGTGAGCCTAATCTTGGTGTCTCTTGTCTCTTGCTTATTATCTATTATTCATTGTCTAATGTGATCTCTATTTACTTCTCTTGTTGAAGAATAATTGGTTTATGTTTTTCACGTATAACTACTTGTTGACTAAAGTATAAAGAAGGATCAATTTACATCAATAGAAGTAGTTATCATTTGTGAGAAACTATTCTAGTCTTTGCTTAGAAAAATCTAGAGTTACTAGTGCTGAAGTAGATGACATTACTTCACTTAATGTCTCAAAACACTCTTATGCTTTGCTATCCCGTTGAAAGTTATTCTTCTTTAACATGTTTGTCAAGGGTGCAGTCAAATGCGCATAGTTTTTTATAAATCTTCCATAATATTTTGTTATTCCCAGAGGCCCTCTTAGTTTCGATATGTTCCTTGGTTTTGGCCACTCCTTGATTGCTTTGATTTTAAAGGGTCTTACCTTGACTCCTTCCTTGGATATGATGTGACCGAGGTATTCAACTTCCTTTTTACCAAAAGTGCACTTCGATAATTTTGCATAGAATTGATTATTTTCTAGTAAGGGAAGTACTTCCTCCAAGTGCTTGAGGTGCTCCTTTTAGGTTCTGTTGTAGATAAGGATATCATCTATGAAACTGGATTCGTCCCCTTGGCCCATCGTGTCCTGAATCAGGTGAATCAGAAATGATTCAGTAGGATTCGTGTCCTTCCGGTTGTGTCCAGTCGTGTTTGATCGGGACACGATCATGTCCCAATCATACACAACTATGTCCCGATTTGGGACATGAATCTTGATGTTTGGACCTCCGCGTGACGTTAAAAGGTCGATTTGGCCATTCTAATTTCACATTCACCTTTCTTTTTGGTTGTGATTTTGTTGTGGGTGTGTAACAACAAAGAGAAAAGGGTGTGGGAGCATTTTCAAGGAGATTCACACAATAGGTAAGTTCATTTTCTCTATTTTTTTTACATTTTTATTACAACAGTTTGCATGTGCATTTCTTTTACAAATTTATGCATTTTTTATTTATTTTTTTCCAACATTCATGGCTCAATCAAGAGCAATAGGGAAGGGGCAAAGGAAGGGGAAGAATGTCCCCATTGGAGATGCCCCTCCTGTCCCAATTTTCATTAGGCTTTGTTGCAAGTGTTCCCTCTATTGCAAGTGGGTCTGCAACAACTTCAAATGTTGAGGGAAGACATCCTCCTCAAGATAACAAATATCCGTTGTGGGAATATGTCACAAGGGAGCAAGGGCCAAGCAGCAAGGTGAAGGGAGGAGGCAATGTGAGTTGGAAATGCAGCTATTATAACAGTGATTTCACAAGCACATATTACCATGTAAAAGCTCAATTGTTGGCTTTACCAAGTTATGGAATTTCATATTGTACAAAGGTGCATTTACCAAAGAAGAACGAAATGGAAAGAAAGGCCAATGTTGGAAAATATGGCTGCAAAATCTAAAAAAACAAGAATGATGACCCCCTTCCATTCTTGAGGAAAAGCAGCGAAAAGAAAGGCAATTGCAGATGGTCCAATGGAAGAGATTTTTCAAAAAGAGAAACAGGAAGAGTTTGATCTCACCATTGCCTTTTTTTCCATCAAAATTTCATATCCTTTAATGTTGAATGCTCACTTCTCTTTATTGAGATGTGTCAAGCTCTAACTCAAGGGGCTCCATTAGGGTATGTGCCTCCTGAGCTAGAGAAGCTTAGAACCACATTGTTGACGAAGGCAAAAAAAAAAGAGGTGGAAAAAATGCTTGAGCGTATTAAATCGGCATGGCCAACATTTGGGGTTAGCATTGTGATGGATGGATAGATCCAGCGCAACACCCACTCATCAACTTCATGGTGTCTTCCTTGAATGGTCTCGTTTTCTTGAAATCAGTCGATGCACTTGGACAATAAAAAGATACATAATATATGGGTGAGTTGTTTATTAAAGTTATTGAAGATGTAGGTGTTGATTCTTGTGTGCAAATCATTATAGATAATGCACCTATTTGCAAGGTTGTTGGCACGATTATGGAAGCTAAATATCCACAAGTGTTTTGGACACCTTGCATTATCCATTCATTGAACTTAACACCTAAATCTATTGCTTCTAATGTGCTTTGGATTGGAAGCATTATTGAGGATGCACAACATATCCACAACTTTGTACAAAATCATACAAATGCCCTCACTATCTACAAGGAGTACACCAATCTATCATTGTTGAAGATTGTGGATACACGATTTTCCTCTTCATTCATTATGTTGAAGAGGTTGAGGGAGTTCAAGACCGCTCTTAGGGCTATGGTTATTTCAGATTTTTTGTCTTTTTGGAGAAAAACAGATCAAACAACCTCTAAAAGGGTGAGAGACACAGTGTTAGATGATGCTTGGTGGGAGAGGGTAGATCTACTTATTTATATCATGGACCCTATCATTTCTTTGCTTCAATTTGCAGATATAGACCAACCCATCCTATGAGAGGTTTATGAGCAATGGGATTCCATGATTGATTCTGTGAGGAGCATTATTTTACCGAGTGAGTGCCTGAGTATGAGACATCATCAGAGGCTTTCTTCACCACCATACAAGATATTCTTGTCAGCAAACGGGACAAGAATTGCACACCTTTACATTGTTTGGCTCACTCACTGAACCCAAAATACTACAACCATCAGTGGCTAAACCGTGGACCTTCCCGCAGATGCCCTCCTCACATGGATGGTGAAATCTCACGGTGGAGGAAAGATGCATTCATGCGATTTTTTAGGATAGAGCATCGCTTGATGAGGTGGAGGATGCCTCTGTAGAGTTTTCCACTGGCATTGGTCGATTTGCAGGATATGATGTGATTAGAGACTAGGGGGCTAGGAAGCCCTATTCTTGGTGGGAAAATCATGGGGCAATAAGCCCTCCTCTACAACAGTTAGCCATGAGGTTCCTTTCTCAAGTGACTCCATCCTCTTGTTACGAGAGGAATTGGAGCACATATGGGAATTTGTATAGTGTCAAGAAGAGCAGGCTTGAGTAGTCTAGGGAAGAGACAATAGTGTATGTGCACACCAACCTTTGTCTTATTTACAGGCAGAGGGATGAGTGGTTGAAGGGAAAGACAAAGATGTTGGATGTCTTTCTTGATGATATGGGTCTGGATAACAATGTTGAGTTGGCATTGACCAACTTGAATCTCAATGATCCAATGCTAGAGCTTATCACATTTGATGATGATGATATTGTAGAGGGGTCATCCTCCACACCAACAGATGCAGAGATGACTTTGGATATAGGGGAGGAGGATGCAGCAGAGGAGAGTAGTGGTGGTCATGATGACGAGTACAGTGATGTTGGTTTTGATTATGAGGATTGATGATTCATGAGCTACCTATTTCCTTGAGGCTTGTAGACTTGTATTTGTTTTCTATTTTCTATTTCTATTTGACATTCGCATTGCACTCCCTATGTAACACATTTTGATTTTGATGACTTAATGAGAAAACTACAATATCTTACTATCTTGTCTTTCTCTTGTTGGATCATTAATGAATTGAATATGTATTATGATTTATTCACAATTGTATTTGTATGCATAATGTTACTTTGTAAAACTTACATCTAGATGAAGATCTATGTTTGAATCATTGAATTTGTATCATGAATTATAATTTGTGTAAGAAATATCTAATTTTTAATATATATATATATATATATATATATATATATATATATAACGTATCAAATGTGTCTGTTCCGGGGGGACAACATGTCTATGTCCAACACGCGCATCCCCGTGTCCTTCGTGTCCCGTGTCCCTGTGTCAGGTGACTTAGGATATCATTAAAGAAAACTTACACAAACTTTCATATGCATGAAAAATCTCATTCATAGTTGCTTGGAATGTAGTTGGGGAATTTGTTAATCCAAATGGCATCTCCCTGCATTCATAATGTCCCTCATGAGTTATGAACACAGAGTTCTCGATATATTTTAACCTTACATGTATCTGATAATCACATGACCTCAAATCTAACTTTGAGAAGTACTTTGCGCATAAGAGTTTGTCCAACAACTCATCTATGAACGGAATGGGAAATTTGTTTTTTATTGTTATCTTGTTTAACCCTTGATAGTATTTACATAGTCTAAAAGATCAATCCTTCTTTCGAACCAATATCACTGGAGCTGTAGATGGACTTTTCTTCTTTTTGTAATAACTTGTTGAAGCCTCGAAAATTGTTGCTTCAACATGGGGGAAACCACCCGGTCCGGACCTTGATTGGCAACTCCTTTTCCGTTTGGAGTAATGGCTCCGACTGGGGATAATGGGACTAGTTTCCCAATCTATTTAATTCTTGTGCTAATGGGGTGATATATGATGTTTTAAAGTAATGTATAAGCTAAAAGTAATCTGATATAAGCTAACAATCACATGCATTTTATCTTAATTTAAGCACTATATAATTATTAATATACCCAGAATTAAATTGATGTATGTGATCTACAATAATACCTGAAAGCAATTGGTAATAAAGATTATTCAATTGCGATGAGAAATGAATCTGTTTCAACAATAATCATTTCGCATAAAAAGTTAGCCGAAATAATTGTGAACGATATATCGCATAATGAATTATTCATATATTCAATATACAATATAGATCATCACCATACAGAAGTGCAATAATGGAAATCAAAGTTTAGACTTTCATACATAAACAATTCGAAAAGAAATCATTGCTTAATACACAAGTAAAAAGGGTTACGAGATAAAAGTACCATTTATAATACATCCTACTCATGTGTTTCAACAATATTGATCTATCTTCAGTCTATTCAACACCATCTAAGAGTACAAAAGTGCAATTTCAGTAGAAGATGCTAAATCAGATAAAAATAAATCTTATTCTATTAATTTCGCCAGAACTTCCTCAAAGGGACAAAAGTGCATGTTTTGAAAACTGTTTCTGATAAAATTCTAGACCCCTCTCTAAATGCATGAGAGGAGTTTAAATACTTAAATTATAAAACTAAAAATAGGTTATTACAAAAATAGTTGAGGAGGTTTAAACGACCTGCCTCAAATTTGTGCAAAAATAAAATCAAAATGGAAATAAACAAGGTGACTAACTATCCTGCATTTGGTCCTTCAGATCGCAAATATCCATCATGGGCTTGAGCTGTGTTGGTTGGCCAACTTCAGCTTTCAACTATCTAGCGAATATGAAATTGGTCAGTGTTGGCGCCATTTTCTCCTTAGAAGTGGTTAGGCATCGCATGGTCATCCATTGGCTGTGAGGTTTTACCGAATGTTGCCAATATGCCTCCCAGTTTAACCTGGTTGTTTGCCTTATCACTTTTGCTTTTTCTTCTGCTGCTTATTTCCATTGTTGTTCAAGTTGTTTTGCATTAGGAAGGAAACCTAGAATGGACTCTGCCACAAGATTATCACTATGTAAATTTTAATTTATGTTTTCTATGACACTATTTGTTGCTGCCGCTGCGTCTGCTATTACCTTTTCTACTTCTTTAAGCCGAGAATCCCAGCTCGCAGATAGGGTTTCTTTATGTGATTCTTCTAGCTTGGGCAGGTCGACCTTTCTCCAATCTTCTGTATTTTTCCAGGTGATAAAATCGGAGACCTTTTTAAAGATCTCACCATATTCAAGTCTCATTTCCATGACTTGACTTGTCAGTTTATCGCTTGTTTCGCAATAATATTTCCACAGTGAAATCTTCTGACAGAATAATTATTGGTTCGATGAACCACACTTGTTGGTTCGAAACGCGTCGACAAATGTCTGTTTCATGTGATTTACGCTGAAGCTCTTCTTATAATAATTATTTCTAGTGCATCAACTGGGAGTTAAGACCGAGTGCTTCGGTAACAAACTGATCAATTTTTAATTCATCTTTGTGTAGATCAGTTATTGCTTGTATCTTTGCTTTCCTCTTGGCTAAGCTGGTTCGATTTTCTATTTGCATCTGCTTGAATTCCCGTTGTAGCTTGGCTAACTGTATCTCTGCCTGCTGGTCCAATTTTGCTTCTTGTAATTGTTGCTCAAGCAACGTTATTTTATATTCCTTTTCTCTAAGCAACCTTTGTACTTCTATTGCTTTGTCTATGGTTACTGTCGCGTAAGCACCTGCAAACTGTGAGAGTCTAGTAAGGTTGGCGGATGTGTCAATAGGTGAGTCTTTCCATAGAACATCCATTAGTTCATTTTCAGGAGTAATAGCAGCTATAGAGTCCAATTTCCTTTTATTTCTTTGTCTTTTCACCATGGCCTTATGTTGTGGGCTATAAAACACATTTAGAGGGGGAATTTCTTCAATTCTCAAAACTATTTCAGAAGTGGGGGTAACATGGATGTGCTCTACCTCTTGTGTATTTGCAGTCTCTTCAACTATAATTTCTAGAGTTGTTTTTTGTTTAGGAGTCTGCAACTTTGGCGCTTGTTCCTTTGTGTTGAGACTTTTATTAAAATTGTCCCACTCTTCCTCTAAATCAATTACCAGGGGTTTTATTGGTTGTGCGGAGGTAATAGGGATTTCAGCGTGCTTTCTGACTAAAGTTTCTTCAGTTATTTTCTGTGTAGACTGGGTTGTATCCTTTACTGACTCCATACTTCTGCTTTTCCCATTTTGCGATGACTGTTGTGATTCCCTTATAGATTTCTCTTGAGATTCCGCTCCAGAATTGTTCTTAGAATTTTCTTTGGAGTCACCTTCTATATTCACATTGCGAGTAGGCTCCCTTATTGGTTCAATCAATAATTGGTCCAATGGGACCTTTGCTAACCTCCTTTCTCTGTAACTATAAAAATTCCAGATCTTCATGGTCAAAAAGTAGTTGTGCCATATGCTTCACCTTTGTGAAGGTGTTTTTCTACAAAAAGATGTCATCAAAGGCATCCTCCTCATTATTGAATACTTTTATTTTCACTAGAGTGGTGAAATTTTCAACAGTGTCGAATAGGTCATATTGCCTTCCATGGAATTTAGGTTATTGTAGAGATAGCATGTTCTCTGCTTCTTTCAATGCATGCCCTAGGTCGTGTAATGAAAATGCTCCACACTGTACAGGGAATGTAGGTTAGATGGCCTTTTTTTATTCCTTTAATGTCTTGCTCATTCCTCCCTCACTATTTGTTTGATAGGTTATCTCTCTAGCCATCAATTTATTTGGAACATAGCATGGGAGGACATGTGGGGAGGTGATGCTGCCAAAAACCCTCATATATGTAAATATTTCCTCCCCAAACCATTTGGCCACCGAGATGATGTCTACTTCAACTTCTTGGGAAAACTTGGGGACATCTCGATTATAAAGCCGCTTGTGAATACGGAGCATAACTCCATGACAAATCTTGAAAAAATGTGGTTGAAAATTGGATTCCCACATGTCCTTGTGGTATATGTGAATGGGAAGTGGATTTCGAACAGTCCATTTCCATCCCATGATAGGGAATTTCGAACTCAAACAAATTGTATCCATGACATAGGCACTCATAAAAAACGGAGGGTAAACCCTGGAAGCAACACTTCTTTTCCTTCTATACTCAATAATTGCTTTTGTTAAATTGTCAGACAAAATTTGTGCCCATTCATTACAATTGTGTTAACAACTGCATCTATTAACAACAACCACTCTCAAGAGAACTTAATGCTATCGGGTCTACCAAATAGTCTACATAACATGGCCACTGAAAAACTATGAGGGGGACAAACAGACGAAGTAGTGTACATATCGTTTTTGTCTTTCTTGATTTTTTTCCTCATTATTCGACCAGGTCCAGGTGCAGTCTGTTGGGTCGTGTTCTCTTTAGCAAACTTCTCCATGAACTGCCTGTTTTAGATGACTTATGGCTCTAGAAGGTGGTACATAAGTCATAGGTTGTCTGGGATAAAAGATCCCATAACCTCTTGGCTTCTTGTCTTGAATTCTCGGTATGATATGTCGGCTTCATCAATGACGCATTTAACCATGTCGGTATAAGGGATTATCTTCGGTCGCGCGGCTATGCGGTGCAAAAATGAGCATGTCGTCTCTAACATGGAAGTTCCTGAGGAATCATGTCCATCAACTGTAATTTTAGTTTCCATAATCCTTAGTTGCTCCTCCTCCATTATATCATACGTAACCTCCCATGTAGAGGTTCCTCCCTCTCTGTTGCATGTAGTATCTGTAAACAGAGGAGTCAATTCTGACTTCTCAGAGGCGACTGCCTTGGTTTTCTTCGCCATTGTTCTCAACGCTTTTCTCTGCGGATTTTTCCTGAAAGCAAAGAACAACAACGATCGGATACACAAAGATGAATGTAAAATGGAATAATGCAGATATCTTGTAAAGGTGATAAAAGGAGTTTTATTTGAACGCACGTAAGAAGATATCATACCTCTCTAAATGGCTTTTCACACATAAATGTAGTTATCTCTTACTAAATTCCCACTAATGATTCGTTATCCCTTAGCATTAATGTTCATAAATGTTTGCATTGTAAAAAGGGAAGAAAGCTTCTAGGGTGATGAGCCTTTGAACTGTGATGATAGAGATTGTGCGATTTGTGAAGCAATATCGCAGATTGCAATATCGCAATATGCCTTTTTTCTTTCTTACCTCCTGTTGTATTTCTGCAAGATGTGAGCCGTTTGTTAGTAATTTCAAAATGTAGCTAATTCCCAGGTTTATCCTAAGTAAAAGACCCTTTTTTACTGAGTGGCGGACCTAAAACGTTTGCTTATGATATATTAAGGAGTGGGTCCAAGTGTTGATCACATTTTGCAATATCGGTTGGTGGTAAGTATACAGTGTTCATTTGAATGCCCGAAATGCAATGTGATAAAGGTTACAACGCCATAACAGTTTCACATTTTGCATGTTTCACAATAACCTTTTTAAAGTGGGTCCTTTATGAATGGTGATATGTGATGTGAGACTTAAGCCTAAAAAGCTTAAGGACTTAGTTTATGATGGATTTTATGATAGTTTCAAGCATAGAGTCCTTAATCATTTTTGGAGGGTTAGAAAGGTCTTTTGGTGGGTTTTAATCATGTTATATGTGAAAAGGTAAGTTTTTAGTAGTTTTTCTAGAAAAGGGGGGTTTTGATTGTTATATTTCTTTATTCCAAAAATAAAAGAAATGCCTAGATGCTAAGTTTTGTTTTTTTGATAGATTTTTTAAAGGGTCTCCATTTATTAACGTAATATTAACTACTATCATTAATAAATGGGGGGTTGTTGAATACCACAACAATTGACGATTCACTTGGAAGAATTAGTTTTATCTAAGAGTTTTTTTTTTTTAATTTCTAAAACTTCCAAAATAAAAATAGTTTTGAAAATAAAATAAGTTACATGGAATATAAGGTAAGAAGCACTGCTCTTTACTAATAAAACAACATCTACTTAATTACCATTCTTTTGATTATTATTTTTTCATAAAAAGTCACTTTGTCTACATCAGACTTTACTCGGTTTTTTAAAGATAAAATCAAGAAGTCTCTCCTCATATCAATTTTTGGTATACTCAGTTGTCATAGTAGAGCCTCTGCTACTAGTAGGTGTTCATAGCCTCGACAAAGTTACCTTTTAACTAGCAATGATCTAGTATCCCACTTAGAACAGAATGAAATTTTAAAGATAAGCTCGTAACTGTACTTATTGCTTTCTTTATTTTCTAATGTAATTCATTGTTGCTTAAGCTCTTCATTTTTTATTTCTTAAAGGACGATGTCTTGGTTTGGTGACCAATATTAACAATGCCATTCACTTGATTTATAACTTAATTGAACAAATTGGCTCGTGATGAGACCCATTGTCTTTTGATTACTATAATCTTAAGCCATTACCCTGTTTTGGTATGTAGTATTAGTAATGTCAGTTAGTTATAATCTTATTATCATGGTAAGTATGCTCTTGATGAGACCTCTTATCCTTTAAGTTTGAGTATATTTTAGAATTACACTCTAAAAATGAAAGTTTATTAAGTGGGGAGAACCATTGGCTCCCTAAGGGTTTTTGGACGACAATTGTAGAGTTTTAAAGACGCATTTCTAGAGAGGGACTTTGCTTTGTTATAGATACTTTTCTGGACTAATGTAAAGGAGAAGTTTCTTTCTTAAAGCTAAGTTTCATAAAAAAAATCAGATTATTGATGCAGAAAACAGGTAGTTTAAGAGCAATAGAACTTAACTGTATATTTCATATGTGAAGATTACTTTCATAACAATCTTTACTTAAACAAGAATTCTTGTTTCTCTTTCTAGTTTATCTTCTTGTTGTTCATCATAAAGAATAAGAAAGGCAAAAGCATCCCAAAGTTCTAAGTTCACTATTGATATGTCTACACCAAATTTTTGGGATCAAGAAGAAACTGAAACCAATACTTCTGAAAATCAAAAAACAAACACTGAAGCATTTTATAAGCCACCTGTAAAAGAACAATTTCAATATAAACCAAGAAAGTCTAAATCAGAAATTGTTACATTAGAGAATGTTGTTGCTAAGTTTCCTTCTTTTATTCTGCCTTCCATTTAGAAAGCTAATTTTATTAGAGAAGTTCATAAATATCCATAGATTGAAGAAGATTTGTTTACAACAAACACTAATGGATATATTCTAGACTTAGATAAGTCTACAAATCCTGGAGAGTCAATCAGAATATGGATAGGTGCATTGTACCAAATGCATGTCACTACAAAACTGGACAATGTATCTATATTCGTCCTAGCTGAAAAAAGAATGGCTGGCATAGTATATGATTAGTGGAGAGGACCACCTGAAGCAGAAAGATAAGCAGTAATAGCAGCAGGTTTATCTACTCTTGAATTACTGTTAAAGACTTAGTTTGTGCCAGAACGAGTAGATGAGAAAAGGCAAATCATTATAGATTTGACTAGGATGAACTCAAAGATTTGAAATTTCTAGAATCATTTGGTCAAGATTTCATGACCAAAATTTACAAAGAAAATCTCTCAAATGATTCTACAAAAAAAGTTTCATTTTTATCTAAACTTCCACGCAACCTAGGAGATCTGATTCTAAAAGATCTCGAAGTGCAAAGCAAAACTATAGATCAAATATATTGGATAGATCTACTATTCAGGTGTCAAGAAAAGGTAAAATACTTATGCTTGCAAAAGAAAGTCCATGATCTAACACCTGGTGCTGATATTTGTCATTCTGTTTTTCCATGGACACCATTCAAAAAGAAGAAGAGATACAAGAAATATGGTAGGTTTAAGCCAAAAAAGGTTGCTAATCCCAGAAGACCATTCAAAAGATTTCATTTTTTGAAGAAAAGAAAACAACCCATAAAGAATAATTGTTGTTTTATATGCAAGCAAGAAGACCACTTTGCAAGAAAATGTCCAAATAGCTCTTTTAATAAGTTGAAAACTTGCTTGAAATTGAAGAATTTGTTGATGATTGGTCCATAGTTGATTCTCAAGAAGAAGTTTCAGATGTATATATTCTTATTGATGCTTCTTTATCTGAAAATGATGAATCTCTAGATATTGCTCAGAAGATGATTATATAACAAATTGTACAGATTGTTCAAAAATTGAATTGTCTACAAAAGATGAGCTACATTACAGTGATGAGTTTGAGGAAACTGAATCTGATAGTGATACGACAAATGATACTGTTTCTCTTTGTTGTCTCCAGAAAGAGAAAATGATAAAGGTAAAAAATCATTTCTCTCTTGCTAAAGCTCAATGCTTTTTGTGCATATTAAAAGAATGTTGCTTCTTCATCATCTATGCCCATTCTAGAATATGATACAGTGGCTGAGCAAGATTTTTTGAAGAAAATGGTCAAAACAAATATTTTTTTGTATATACCAGTTTTAGTACAGGTTAAAGGTAGTTGGATAAATGTAGATGCATTTGTAGATAAAGGAGGATCTAATAATCTTGCCAGACTGTCTTTATTTAAAGGATTATGGAAACCTCTGCAAAATATTTTAGTTTCAGAGATTGTTGGGGGTACTGTAAATCTTACCCATTATGTTGATAATATTTCTTTAAAGATTAGGGGAAATATTGTAAAAAATTTTGCTATTCAGCACTATGATCCCTCTGCTAGTTTGTTTCTCAGAATGCAATTTATAATTTCGTGCTACCTGTTACAACCAGTGAAGATAAATTAATCTTTAACTTGAAAAAGAAAGCTATATTTGTGCCCAGATTGCAGTTAGTTGACTCAGAAGCTAGGAGAGAAAACAATCAAAGAAAAGCAGGTGCTCGAAAGCCTCAAAATGATTCTAATAACTGGTAAGAAGTGTTGCAGATCTATGAAGAAAAGATGAATTTGAAGACTAAGAAGAAAGTGGTGATTGATCTAGGTTGGTCTCAAGATCAAAACTCTATCTATGAGAATTTGCTTTAAAGTTTTGGGAAGCAGAAAGCCAAAAACAAGTGATTGTTACAATGCACAATAATGGAGTTAACAGTTAGCTCATTCCTTGTACTCCCAATGATGAACAAGAAGTTAAAAACTAGATTGTTGAGTTGTTAAGTTTAAATTTGATTGAAACCAACACATCACATTATTCTTGTTTTGCATTCCTTGTAAGGAATCATTCAGAACTAGTGAGAGGAAAGGCAAGGATGGTAATCAACTATAAACCATTGAATGTTATAACTCAAAGTTTCAATTATCCTTTGCCAAGATAGGAAACTATAATGCAAAAAATCTAGCATAGTAAAATCTTCAGTAAGTTTGATATGAAATCTGGTTACTATCAGATCCAGATAGAAGAAGGTGATAGACACAAAATTGCTTTCACGTGTCCAACAGGTTTTTATCGGTGGAAAGTAGTTCCATTTGGTCTGAAAAATTCCCTTGCCTTTTTTCAATGCAAGATGGTTTTTATTTTCATCAAGTATGATTTCATTGTCACTTACATTGATGATATTTTGATACATAGTCCTGATCTCGACTCTCATCTACGACATTTATAAATATTTTTGAAAGAAGTTCAAAACCATGGAATTGTTTTGTCTGAAAAGAAAATGGTTTTATTTCAAGATAATATTGGTTTTTGGGGAATTCATGTTGTTAATGGCCAAATTCAAATGCAACCACATGTGCTAACAAAATTAGCAGATTTCCCAAATGACATGAAAGATACTAAGACAATTCATCAGTTTCTAGGAGTATTGAATTATGTTCATAAGTACATTCCTAGATTATCAGAAAAGACTACTGCAATAAGAAGACATTTGTAGTCTAATTGGTTTGCTCAAGCCACTAATGCAGTCAAGCAACTTAAATATGAATGTAAGAATCTTCCAAAGCTATAGGCCCCAGGAGATGGATTGTTAATTTTACAAATTGATGCTTCAGATGAATTTTGGGCTATTGTTTTATTTGAAAATAGGGAAGATAATAAGGTTGAAGAATTGTGTGTCTATGCATCTGGTGAATTCCTTCCTCATCAGAAAAATTACTTTATTGCTGAAAAAGAAACTCTTGCAGTTTTCAATGGAATTCAGAGATTCGAGCTTTATTTAGCTCCTGTAAAAAAATTTATTCCTATTGATTCCATGAATTCCAAATATTTTCAAACAGCTAAGATCTCTAGACAGATAGCAAGAGGCAGATTATTATCATGGCAAATTTGGTTCCAGCAATACAAGTTTGATGTAGAATGGGTGCTAGGCAATTCAAACTATCTTGCAGATGCACTTACCAGAGAAATGAATAAAGCTCATAGAATTGGAACTAGCAGTATTTTTGAGATTTTTGGTAAAGATGATGATTTTTCTACATTTGTACATAGATTTAAAATTCTTGAGAAATATTGCATATTTCTTACTGAAGAAATCAAGGAAGTTATTGGCCTGAGGTTAAGAAGAAACCAATGGATTCAGAAGTGTCAAGATTGGCAGTGAAAAAATATTGGTACTTTTCTTGGGTTAGATGCAGAATTGGTAAAGGTATATTCTTTACCAAATATGAAGGTAAAGATCTATTTTAGAATTCTTGATGATCTTTGGTCTATCCAGTACACAAAGTCTATGTTTTGGATTTTAAAGGTTCTAAATTTTTATCAACTGATTGGAAGTATAGACTTTGCTTTAGAAATTTTTACCAGTGCCAAAATGCTAGATTTAGAAGAAATCAATATCAAGAGCGAAATTGAAAAATTTTCATGGTCACTCAGAATTCCTGATCTTTTTGAAGAATTAGAAGCTACATTCTTACAGAGGAATACTAAACAATATGCCAATACTGACACTTTTCCTCAGTATGAGATTTTTGAACCATTTGCAAATTGGGAAATAAAAGATGGATTATGCAAAAAAAAGAAAGTAGTCAGAACATCTTAGTGTATTGAAAGGTCTCTTCAATATTTAAGAATATTTTCATCTCCATGGGATTATAAGAGCATAGAAATGAGAAATATATTCTATGAGAAATATTATTTCTCCTAATCCATTTGCCCAAGTTATTGATATTAACTTCACAAAAGTTTCAGTGTTGGCTGATAATATTGAAGAAATTAAAAGGGCGACAACTTGGCTGAAAGAATTTAGGAAGGTTAATTTGACAGAAAATATTAACATTCTGAAAAAACTTGATGAATTACAAGGAGAAAAGAAAGTATTAGGATTGTCAATCAATCAAAAAGCTCTGATAACAATTAGTATAATAGTAGGTAATTGGACCATGGATGTAGTATACCTAGTCAGTTTAATGTTATCAACAAGAACTTGTACTGCATTCATTTTTGAATTGGGATGGCAGAAAAGAGACAATATTAGTGACAACTGCAAATTATGGATTTAGCATGCTATTGAAACCTCCACAAACATGTTCCAAATTTTCAAATGGGAACTCTTAGACAAGATAGAGCTAGCTATTCAACCTATCCCATCATTTTCCATAGCTTGCAAAGATTCCCTTTTGGATATTGAAGTTAATCCACTGACATATAATAACAGATGGAGAAAGAAAGATGAGCCCTTTAAAATGTCGTACAAGAATCTTATCATCTCCAAGGATAGAGTAAAGTTGGAAGTGGGCCAATATTCAAAAGATAAAGGATCAGCTACAACATCGGCATCTAGAAAATCCAAAGAAAAGCAAAGGACAGAAGAAAAAGAGACTTTATTTCTTGACGTATATCAAGATGCTTAGGACCCAGCAGAACATGATTTTGAAATTGATTATCTCCGGACACTAGAAGATTCCGAGTTATTCAAAAATGTCTCCTCTGATGATGATTACGACAGTGACCATAGTCCGAAAGGATCGTGGTAATGGTTTTTCTTTTTGAATTATTGTACTATGGAATATTGAGTAGACACCGTCTAGATCAGAGATATCCGACAGGACCCTCAATTATTTCATCTTTTTAGATAGGTTAGAATTTTTTAACTTTTGACGTGTTATTGGTGTGATATTTGTATTTTCCTATAAAAGAAAGCTCGAGCGAACATGAGGATTATCTTTTTTGCCGAGTGTTGAAGCAAGAAGTGTGAAGTGTGTGAAAGTTCTGTATCTTCTTGAAGATCATATTAATAAAGCATTGGTTTCTTTTCAATTCTATTTGAGTTGTTTGAAGTTATTATTATTCGTTCCTCTTAAGAGTATCAATAAGGCTATTAGAGAGCATTAGTAAAGCTACAAGTGAAGAGCCTAGGGAGAGGTCGTGACGTAGTAGGTGCTATACAACAAGTGCTTTGAGAAGGCGTGAGTAATTTGATCAAAACTGCTCAGAGATGAGTAGGAAGTTTCTTTTGCTTATTCTATGGTCTTGTGTTGCTTATTTAGTATCAGAGCCTTGTCTCAAATCCTATTTTGCAGTCGGCTCTTTAAAATACTTTGTCAACAATGACAAACTTAATTCGCTCTTTCTCTACAATTGAGAGAAGACTAGTATCTGAAGTTGAATCCCACTCTATTGAGCATGAGTCTGATCCGACTCAAGAACATGAAGTATTAGAAAATCCTAAAAACTAGAATCCTCCAGTTTTACATGCTACCAATATATATAAGACTTCTATTTCTTATATCTTTAAATAGAAAGTCTTGCTTAAAGAAGTAGAGGTAAAAATCAATATTTCTGGTCCATTTGTACAGATCATTTCTTTATCACTGTTTGTAGATGAAGAAATAAAAAAATTCAAGTAATATGCTAAAGATAAAAATATTATTCTCTTCATTTTGGAGGTGTTAGAATAGGCTTAGCTCATCTGTTTCGACATGGCTTAAATACATGTGGCATAGCAAAAGTGTTTGATACACGTCATTAGAATTATGACCATGCTGTAATTGGCACTATCGTAGGAAATTTGGCAACAGGTTGTCAGTATAGAAGAGTCTATTCAGACTATGCTATTATTCTAATAGATGCTCATTTAAAATATTGTTGGAAATTGATGATTGGTGTACAAGGGCTTCAAATGGTAGATGACAATGAATATCTCCCAGTCTTAGTGCAGACCTCATTTCAATTAACAAATACAGTACATCCAAAACTGAAACAACCAGTCTTACAAGATTGTGTCTCTACAGGAATAGGTAATGCCCAAGTTGAAGGTGTCTCTTATGATTCTATAGGAATCCCCAATGATTGGTACTTCCAATACAAATCGCTTACAGATGATAAAAGATCTAAGGATAGATCTCGTCGTTTTCTATAAACAATTGTCAAGTTAGAATTATGCCCGAAAAACCTTCTATTCCTCAACCAATAGTCCATCCCAGAAGATTTTCACTACCTAGACCATCTTTTGATGAATCTTCTTCTTCACAAGCTGTTGAAAGAAATATTGAATCCATAACCAGTCAACCAGAGTTATCTCCAAATGAATTGTATATACCCGAAGCTAAACCTTTTTTAGCTATAAATAAGATGTCTCGTATTTCTACCTCTCAGTTTTTACCCGTAGAAGAATGGTCTTCTGGGATTAGCAACCTTTTTTGGCTTAAACCTACCATATTTCTTGTATCTATTCTTCTTTTTGAATGGTATCCATGGAAGAACAACACGACAAACATTAGCACCAGGTGTTAGATCATACAAGAAATTAAAAAACAGATTGTTGATTTGTTAAGTTTAAAGCTGATTGAACCGAGCACATCACATTATTCTTGTTTTGCATTCCTTGTAAGGAATCATTCAGAAATAGTGAGAGGAAAGGCAAGGATGGTAATCAACTATAAACCGTTGAATTCTATAACTCAAAGTTTCAATTATCCTTTGCCAAGACAAGAAACTATAATGCGGAAAATCCTTGGACTTTTGATCAAAACTGCTCAGAGACGAGTAAGAAGTTTCTTTTGCTTATTCTGTGTTCTTGTGTTGCTTATTTAGTATCGGAGCCTTGTTTCAAATCCTATTTCGCAGGCTCTTTAAAATACTATGTCAACAATGACGAACTTAATTCTTTCTTTCTCTACAATTGAGAGAAGACTAGTATCTGAAGTCGAATCCCGCTCTGTTGAGCACGAGTCTGATCCGAGTCAAGAAAATGAAGTAGTAGAAAATCCTGAAAACGGGAATCTGCCAATTTTACATGCTACTGATATATATAATACTTTTATTTCTTATATCTTTAAACGGAAAGTATTGCTTAAAGAAGTAGAGGTAAAAATCAAGATTTCTGGTCCATCTGTACAGATTGCTTCTTTATCACTTTTTGTTGACGAAGAAATCAAAAAATTCAAGCAGTGTGCTAAAGATAAAAAATATTCCTATCTTCATTTTGGAGGTACTAGAATAGGATTAGGAAATTTGGCAACAGGTTGTCAGTGTGGAACAATTTATCCAGGCTATGTTATTAGTCTGACAGATGCTCATTTAAAAGACTGTTGGAAATTGATGATTGGTGTACAATGGCTTCAAATGGTAGATGACAGTGAATATCTCTCAGTCTTAATGCATACCTCATTTCAGTTAACAAATATAGTACATCCAAAATTGAAACAACCAGTCTTACAAGATTGTGTCTCTACAGGAATAGGTAATACCCAAGTTGAAGGTGTCTCTTATGATTCTATAGGAATCCCTAGTGACTGGTACTTCCAATACAAATCACTTGCTGATGATAAAATATCCAAGGATAGATCCCGTTGTGTTTCTATAAACAATGGTCAAGTCAGAATTATGCCCGAAAAACCTTCTATTCCTCGACCAATAGTCCACCCTAGAATATTTTCACTACCTAGACCATCTTTTGATGAATCTTCTTCTTCACAAGCTATTGAAAGAAATATTGAATCCATAACCAGTCAACCAGAGTTTTCTCCAAATGAATTGTATATACCCGAAGCTAAACCTCTTTTAGCTGTAAATAAGATGTTTTGTATTTCTACCTCTCAGTTTTCACCCGTAGAAGAATGGCAATATGCAAATCGTTGTTTTGTCAAATGAGGGAAATGGCCACCCAGAACTAAATTCTGCACAACATCCTCGATGTCTAAACAACCCTCTACCCATGTTGATTTTGCCCCTCTTATTAAGCATAATTCTTCTAATGCCAATGAAGTAGACTAAGTCTATCAGATAGGAAATTATCTTACTACTTGGTGCTCTCATGCCGAAGAAGTCATTGATGACTTAGGAAAGCAAAATGAATTCATATTGGCTAATCTCAAGCTTCTTTATGATGTACAATAAGAAGATAAACTAGAAAGAGAAGCAAGAATTCAAAAGAAAGAAAGAAGAAGAACGGAAAAAAGCATCCCAAAGTTCTAACTTCACTATTGATATGTCTACACCAAATTTTTGGAATCAAGAAGCAATTGAAGCCAGTACTTCTGAAAATCAGAAAACAAGCACTAAATAATTTTATAAGCCACCTATAAAAGAACAATTTTAGGATAAACCAAGAAAGTCTAAATCAGAAATTGTTACATTAGAGAATGTTGCTGCTAAGTTTCCATCTTTCATTCTGCTTTCCATTCAGAAAGCTAATTTTATTAGAGAAATTCCTAAACATCCACGGATTGAAGAAAAATTGTTTGCAACAAACACTAGTGGATATATTCTAGACTTAGATAAGTCTACAAATCCTGGAGAGTCAATCAGAATATGGATAGGTGCATTGTACCAAATGCATGTCACTACAAAACTGGACAATGTATCTATACTCGTCCTAGCTGAAAAAAGAATGGCTGGCATAGTATATGATTGGTGGAGAGGACCACCTGAAGCAGAAAGATAAGCAGTAATAGCAGCAGGTTTATCTACTCTTGAATTACTGTTAAAGACTTAGTTTGTGCCAGAACGAGTAGATGAGAAAAGGCAAATCATTACAGATTTGACTAGGATGAACTCAAAGATTTGAAATTTCTAGAATCATTTGGTCAAGATTTCATGACTAAAATTTACAAAGCAAATCTCTCAAATGATTCTACAAAAAAAGTTGCATTTTTATCTAAACTTCCACACAACCTAAGAGATCTCATTCTAAAAGATCTCGAAGTGCAAAGCAAAACTATAGATCAAATATATTGGATAGATCTACTATTCAGGTGTCAAGAAAAGGTAAAATACTTATGCTGGCAAAAGAAAGCCCATGATCTAACACCTGGTGCTGATGTTTGTCGTGTTGTTCTTCCATGGACACCATTCAAAAAGAAGAAGAGATACAAGAAATATGGTAGGTTTAAGCCAGAAAAGGTTGCTAATCCCAGAAGACCATTCAAAAGATTTTGTTTTTTGAAGAAAAGAAAACAACCCATAAAGAATAATTGTTTTTTTATAGGCAAGCAAGAAGGCCACTTTGCAAGAAAATGACCAAATAACTCTTCTAATAAGTTGAAAGCTTGCTTTGAAATTAAAGAATTTGTTGATGATTGGTCCGTAGTTGATTCTCAAGAAGAAGTTTCAGATGTATATATTCTTATTGATGCTTCTTTATCTGAAAATGATGAATCTCCAGATATTGCTCAGAAGATGAATTATATAACAAATTGTACATATTGTTTAGAAACTGAATTCTTTATAGAAGATGAGCTACATTACAGTGATGAGTTTAAGGAAACTGAATCTGAAATTGATACGACAAATGATACTGTTTCTCTTTGTTGGTCTCCAAAAAGAGAAAATGATATTGTTTCTATTTTTTGGGAATTCATGTTGTTAATGAGCAAATTCAAATGCAACTACATGTTCTAACAAAATTAGCAGATTTCCCAAATGAAATGAAAGATACTAAGACAATTCAGCAGCTTCTAGGAGTATTGAATTATGTTCATAAATACATTCCTAGATTATCAGAAAAGACTGCTCTAATAAGAAGACATCTGCAGTTTGGTAGGTCTGCTCAAGCCACTAATGCAGTCAAGCAACTTAAAGATGAATGTAAGAATCTTCCAAAGCTACAGCCCCCAAGAGATGGATTGTTAATTTTACAGATTGATGCTTCAAATGAATTTTGGGCTATTGTTTTATTTGAAAAGAGGGAAGATAATAAGCTTGAATAATTGTGTGCCTTTTGTTATCGGGAATAATTTCCACTTAGAGCTACTGTTCCCACTAAGACTGGTAGCTATCTTAGAAACAAACAAGTTAAAACTACTTTCGTTTTCCTTTATGAAAAATAGACAAGAGGGGAGCAGAGGACACCAACCTTTATCTTGCGCTTGGTTCCTTGCTCAGTTCCTCTCCTTCTTGATAGATCTTTGCCGCTCCTTTGTATACACAGCTTCAGAGAGCACCTGTGGAATCAAAGCAGCATAATACTATCAAAGAACAGAGATCTATATTCATAAACAACACAAGACCAGATATGTATTTACCACATAAATGCATATACAGTCAAACATACACGAATGTGGAGGAAAACTTGAATAGCTTTATTAATATCAAGAATAGCAAGAGGATTACAACCAATTCTTCTGACCCAGCATCATCCTCCAGCAAGAAAGCCCTTCTTCACCTCAAGTAAAGCTTAGATCACCCAACACTATGATGTTACACCAGAAAACCAACAACACTTCTCTACAAGATACAAGATTCCAGCCTCAACCTCTGGATCTCTGGGATGAGAGATCCTATATAGATATTTGCAAAGGTGTGAGTCAGCTTTGGGGTTTTTTGATTAGTGTCTTCTCTTTGATAGTTCTTGGTTCACTTGGAGATTTTCATTGATCTCTTACTCATCCTTGAGCGAATTCTAAGAGGCAAGTGTCATATGAGAAGTTTCTAGAAGATTCCTTGATCATTCCACTTTAGAGAAAATTGTCTCTGCCACTTGTCTATTCTCGTCATCGCACCCTATAGAAGGAATTTTCAATATGCATCGCACCTCCCATGTGTATTAGGTGATATGCATCACACCCTCTGCACTGGGCATTCAGTATGGTCAGTTTTGACCAGTTCTGAGCAGTTTTCTGTGGAGAACTTTTGGGAGATGATGTAATCAGTTGACCTTTTCCTTTAGGGAGTGAAGCAACACTTTTAGGGACTTAGGAGCCCTCAGTTTATGGACATTTATGATTGGGGTTGCAGTGCCCAAAAATGTCTATAACACCTATGCATCTGGTGAATTTCTTCCTCATCAGAAAATTTACTTTACTGCTGAAAAAGAAACTCTTGCAGTTTTAATGGAATTTAGAGATTCGAGCTTTAGTTAGCTCCTGTAAAACTTTTGATTCATATTGATTCCATGAATTTCAAATATTTTCTAATAGCAAAGATCTCTATATAGATAGTAAGAGGTAGATTATTATCATGGAAAATTTGGTTACAACAGTATGAGTTTGATGTAGAATGGGTGCCAGGCAATTCAAACTATCTTGCAGATGAATTTACTAGAGAAATGAATAAAGCTCATAGAATTGGAACAGTATTTTTGAGATTTCTAGTAAGGATGATGATTGTTCTAAATTTGTACATAGATTTAAAATTCTTGAGAAATATTGCAAATTTCTTACTGAAGAAATGAAGAAGATTGTTGGCCTGAGGTTAAGAAGAAACCAATGGATTCAGAAGTGTCAAGCTTGGCAGTCAAAAAATATTGGTACTCTTCTTGGGTTAGATGTAGAATTGGTAAAGGTATATTCTTTTCCAAATATGATGGCAAATATCTATTTTAGAACTCTTGGTGATATTTGGTCCATCCAGTGCACAGAGTCTATGCTGTGGATTTTAAAGGTTCTAAATTTTTATCAGTTGATTGGAAGTATAGACTTTGTTTTAGAAATATTTGCCAATGCCAAAATGCTAGATTTAGAAGAAATCAATATCAAGAGTGAAATTGAAAAGTTTTTATAGTCACTCAAAATTCCTGATATTTTTGAAGAATTAGAAGTTGCCTTCTTACAGAGGAATACTGAACAGTATGCCAATACTTACACTTTTCCTCAGTATGATATTTTTGAACCATTTGCAGATTGGGAAATAAAAGATGGATTATGCAAAAAAAAGAAAGCAGTTAGAGCATCTCAATGTATTGAAAGGTCTCTTCAATATTTAAGAATATTTTCATCTCCATGGGATTATCAGAGCATAGAAATGAGAAATATTATTTCTCCTAATCCATTTGGCCAAGTTATTGATAATAACTTCACAGAAGTTTCAGTGTTGGCTACTAATACTGAAGAAACTAAAAGGGTGACAAGTTGGCTAGAAGAATTTAGTAAGGTTAATTTGACAGAAAAGATTAACATTCTGAAAAAACTTGATGAATTACAAGGAGAAATAAAAGTATTAGGATTGTCAATCAATCAGAAAGCTCTGATAAAAATCAGTATAATAGCAGGTAATTGGACCATGGATGTAGTATGCCTAGTTAGTTTAATGTTATCAACAAGAACTTGTACTGAATTGGAATGGCAAAAAAGAGACAGTATCAATGACAACTGCAAATTATGGATTCAGCATGCTATTGAAACCTCCATAAACATGTTCCAAATTTTCAAATGGGAACTCTTAGATGGGATAGAGCTAGTTGTTCAACCTGTCCCATCATTTTCCACAACCCGCAAAGATTCCTTTTTGGATATTGAAGTTAATCCGCTGGCATATAATAGCAGATAGAGAAAGAAAGATGAGCCCTTTAAAATGTCGTATAAGAATCTTATCATCTCCGAAGGACAGAGAAAAGTTGGAAGTGGGCCAATCTTCAAAAGATAAAGGATCTGCTACAACATCGACATCTAGAAAAGCCAAAGAAAAGGAAAGGACAAAAGAAAAAGAGACATTTCTTGATGTATATCAAGATGCTCAGGATCCAGCAGAACATGATTTTGAAATTGATTATCTCCGGACACTAGAAGATTCTGAATTAGCCAGAAATGTCTTCTCTGATGATGATTACGACAGTGACCATAGTCCAAAAGGACCATGGCAATGGTTTTTCTTTTTGAATTATTGTACTATGGAATATTGAGTAGACACTGTCTAGATCAGAGATATATGACAAGACCCTTAATTATTTCATCTTTTTAGATAGGTTAGAATCTTTAGCTTTTGACGTGTTATTGGTGTGATGTTTGTATTTGCTTATAAAAGAAAGCTCGGGCAAACATAAGGATCGTGTTTTTTGCCCAGTGTTGAAGAAAGAAGTGTGAAGTGTGTGAAAGTTTTGTATCTTCTTGAAGATCATATTAATAAAGCATTGGTTTCTTTTCAATTCTATCTGAGTTGTTTGAAGTTATTATTATTCGTTCTTCTTAAGAGTATTAGCAAGGCTGTTAGAGAGCATTAGTAAAGATGCAAGTGAAGAACCCAAGGAGAGGTTGTGAGGCAGTAGGTGCTATACAACAATTGCTTTGAGAAGGCGCGAGTAATTTGATCAAAACTGCTCAGAGACGAGTAAGAAGTTTCTTTTTCTTATTTTGTGTTCTAGCTGAATGCAAAATAGGATTTGAAACAAGGTTTTGATACAATACTCTGTCAACAATGATGAACTTAATTCACTCTTTCTCTACAATTGAGAGAACACTAGTATCTAAAGTTGAATCCCGCTCTGTTGAGCACGAGTCTGATCCGACTCAAGAAAATGAAGTAGTAGAAAATATTGAAAACTAGAATCCTCCAGTTTTACATGCTACCAATATATATAATACTTCTATTTCTTATATCTTTAAATGAAATTCTTGCTTAAAGAAGTAGAGGTAAAAATAAAGATTTTTGGTCCATCTATACAGATCGTTTCTTTATCACTATTTGTAGACGAAGAAATAAAAAAAATCAAGAAGTATGCTAAAGATAAAAAAAAATCTTATCTTCATTTTGGAGGTATTAGAATAGGTTTAGCTCCTCTGTTTCTACATGGCTTAAATACACCTTGCATAGCAGAAGTGTTTGATACACGTCATCAGAATTATGACCATGCTAGAATTGGCACTATGGTAGGAAATTTGGCAACAGGTTGTCAGTATGGAACAGTCTATCCAGACTATGCTATTAGTTTGACAGATGCTCATTTAAAAGACTATTGGAAATTGATGATTGGTGTACAAGGTCTTCAAATGGTAGATAACAGTCAATATCTCTCAGTCTTAGTGCAAACCTTGTTTCAGTTAACAAATACAATACATCCAAAACTAAAACAACTAGTCTTGCGAGATTGTGTTTCTACAGGAATAAGTATTGCCCAAGTTGAAGGTGTCTCTTATGATTCTATAGGAATCCCCATTGACTAGTACTTCCAATACAAATCACTTCCTAATGATAAAAGATCTAAGGATAGATCCCGTTGTGTTTCTATAAACAATGGTCAAGTCAGAATTATGCCCGAAAAACCTTCTATTCCTCGACCAATAGTCCATCCCAGAAGATTTTCACTACCTAGACCATCTTTCGATGAATCTTCTTCTTCGCAAGCTGTTGAAAGAAATATTGAATCCATAACTAGTCAACAGAGTTTTCTCCAAATGAATTGTATATACACGAAGCTAAACCTTTTTTAATTGTAAATAAGATGTTTTGTATCTCTACCTCTCAGTTTTCACCCGTAGAAGAATGGCAATATGCAAATCGCCGTTTTGTCAGAGGAGGGAAATGGCCACCCAAAACTAAATTCTGCTCAACATCCTCGATGTTTAAACAACCCTCTACCTTGTTGATTGTGCCTCTCTTATTGAGCTTAATTCTTCTAATGCCAATGAACTAGACCAAGTCTATCAGATAGGAAATTATCTTACTACTTGGTGCTCTCATGTCGAAGAAGTCATTGATGAGTTAGGAAAGAAAAATGAACTCATATTGGCTAATCTCAAGCTTCTTTATCATGAACAACAAGAAGATAAACTAGAAAGAGAAGCAAGAGTTCAAAAGAAAGAAAGAAGAAGAAAGGTAAAAGCATCCCAAAGTTCTAAGTTCACTATTGATATGTTTGCACCTAATTTTTGGATCAAGAAGAAATTGAAGCCAGTACTTCTGAAAATCAGAAAACAAGCACTGAAGCATTTTATAAGCCACCTGTAAAAGAACAATTTTAGGATAAACCAAGAAAGTCTAAATCAAAAATTGTTACATTAGAGAATGATGTTGCTAAGTTTCCTTCTTTCATTCTGTCTTCCATTCAAAAAGCTAATTTTATTAGAGAAATTGATAAATATCCATGGATTGAAGAAGATTTCTTTGCAACAAACACTAGTGGATATATTCTAGACTTAGATAAGTCTACAAATCTTGGAGAGTCAATCAGAATATGGATAGGTGCATTGTACTAAATGAATGTCACTACAAAACTGGACAATGTATCTATATTCATCCTAGCTGAAAAAAGAATGGCTGGCATAGTATATGACTGGTGGACAGGACCACCTGAAATAGAAAGACAAGTAGTAATAGCAACAAGTTTATCTACTTTTGAATTACTGTTAAAGACTTAGTTTATGCTAGAACTAGTAGATGAGAAAAGGCAAATCATTACAGATTTGACTAGGATGGAACTCAAAGATTTGAAATTTCTAGAATCATTTGGTCAAGATTTCATGACAAAAATTTACAAAGAAAATATCTCAAATGATTCTACCAAAAAATTTGCATTTTTATCTAAACTTCCAGGCAACATAGGAGATTTTATTCTAAAAGATCTTGAAGTGCAAAGCAAAACTATAGATCAAATATATTGGATAGATCTACTATTCATGTGTCAAGAAAAGGTAAAATACTTGTGCTGGAAAAAGAAAGCCCATGATCTAACACCTGGTGTTGATGTTTTTCGTGCTGTTCTTCCATGGACACCATTCAAAAAGAAGAAGAGATACAAGAAATATGGTAGGTTTAAGCTAGAAAAGGTTGCTAATCCCAGAAGACCATTCAGAAGATTTTGTTTTTTGAAGAAAAGAAAACAACCCATAAAGAATAATTGTTTTTTTATAGGCAAGCAAGAAGGCCACTTTGCAAGAAAATTTCCAAATAACTCTTCTAATAAGTTGAAAGCTTGCTTTGAAATTGAAGAATTTGTTGATGATTGGTCTATAGTTGATTCTCAAGAAGAAGTTTTAGATATATATTCTTACTGATGCTTCTTTATCCGAAAATGATGAATCTCCAGATATTGCTCAAAAGATGAATTATATAACAAATTGTACATATTGTTCAAAAACTAAATTGTTTATAGAAGATGAGCCACATTACAGTGATGAGTTTGAGGAAACTGAATTTGAAAGTGATGTGACAAATGATACTATTTCTTTTTGTTGGTCTCTAGAAAGAGAAAATGATAAAGGTAAAAAACCAATTTCTCTCTTGCCAAAGCTCAATGATTTTTGTCCATAGGAAAAGAATGTCACTTCTTCATCATCTATGCCCATTCGAGAATATGATACAGTGGCTGAATAGAATTTTCTGAAGAAAATGGTCAAAACAAATAATTTGTTGTATATACTAGTTTCAGTACAGGTTAAAGGTAGTTGGATAAATGTAGATGCATTTGTAGATATAGGAGGATCTAATAATCTTGCCAGACCGTCTTTATTTAAAGGATTATGGAAACCTCTGCAAAATATTTTAATTTCAAAGACTGTTGGGGGTACTGTAAATCTTACCCATTATGTTGATAATATTTCTTTAAAGATTTGGGGAAGTATTGTAAAAAATTTTGTTATTCGGCACTATGATCCCTCTACTAATTTGTTTAAGTGAAAATTCAAAATTAAAAAGAGACTATCCTTTGTAAAACCAAAAGTAAATGATTTTCAATTAGTATTATTCTTTCTAAAAGAAAATTTTAACTAGAGGAAATAATATACTGTGAACAGAAGAGATCATATTCTATGGAAAGTATTTCTTTAGAACCTGTCCATTAACAGGTAGAGACTCTCTCTTACCTGCTAAATCTTGTAGTAGAAAAGTCGATGGGCCTATTTGTTCCACAACCTGAAATGGGCCAAGCCACATTTGTTGGAACTTGGTATGCTTACCTTTCTCTTCATGGGATTTATCCCATTTTAATACTAGGTCTCCCAGTTGAAAAGACTTTAAAGTTACAAAATTTGAATCAAAGGAGGCTTTTACTAATTGTTGATGGTGTGCATGCGTGGTCCTGGCTTTTTCCCTTTCCTCTTCAAGCTTAATAATTTGTAATTGTCTAACCTGCATAGATGAGGAAGGAGTTTCTCCATTGAATTGAACTAAGGCTAAGGAGGGAATGGCTACGTTTGTTGGTAAGACTGCTTCTTTCCCATAGACCAAATTAAAAGGAGAAGTGCCAATAGAGGCTTTATGAGTTATTCGATATGCCCATAGAGCAAACACTAAAGACTTATGCCAACTCTTTTGGCCTTAGTCAATAGTTCATTTAATAATCCTATTGAGATTTTTGTTTGTGGATTCGGCTAATCCATTTCCTTGCAGATAGTAATTGGCTGAATACTTAAGCTTAAAACCTCTTTTAAGAGCAAATTTCGTCATAGCATTGCCTAAAAATAAGATGCATAATAAAACATCAGAGCAAATGGTAAGCCAAACCTGGTGATGATAAATTGATCTATAAATTCAATAATATTTTCTGAATTGGCTACCTTGAGTGGAATTGCTTCTACCCATTTGGTGAAATAATCAGTGGCTGTAAGGATGTATCTATGCTGCTTAGAAGAATGAGGAACGATCTCACCTATTACATCCAATCCCCATTGTTCAAATAGTTGGTCAATGTTAATTTTCTGTAATGGTAGTGCGGGTTTTCTCTGTCTTCCAACGACTATTTGACAAATCTTACATCTCCTTACATAACTGTGTGCATCTTTGAACATCGTTGGCTAGTAATAGCCAGCATGTAGGATTTTATGTGTTTTAGTATCACCTCCAAAGTGACCCCTAGCTGGTCCATCGTGAAGTTCCTACAACACCCTCTCTACCTTATATTTTTCAAGGCATCTAAGTAAAACATAATCATAATTTATTCTAAATATCACATTGTCAACAATTTGATATTGTCTAGCTTTTAATCTCAAGGCTCTTTTCTTTGTGTAATTTAATTGGGTTGGTGCGTATCCATTTTTTAAGTAAAATGTGATATCAACATACCTTGATTTTGTGTCGTTAAGGCTTACCTCATAGATTTATACATCGTCACCTGAATGTTGCAATTCTGATAGATTCGATGCTCCTGCCAACATCCTGCAAAAACCTTGACCTTTTACAATTTTCGTTGGTTTTATTTCTATGTCATATTCTTGCAGGGATGTCACCCAATTTGCTCTATTTTCTCCTATGTCCCTTTGTATTAAAATATTTCTCACTGCTAAGAATGGTACTATGACTTTAGTGTGGGTTTTGAGGAGAAAAGGTATGAAGTGCTTTATAGATTTGAAAATAGCAAAAGCTTGTTTTTCAACATCTGAGTAATTTAATTCAACTCCTTGCAAATTAGAGCTAAAGAAAGAGATTGGGGCTTCAACTTTTTCTTGATTTACTTGTGTCAATATGGTCACATATGATTTCTCGGAAGCGAAAGTATATAGAATGAAATCACTGGAAAATTTCGGCGTTGGCAAAGATGGGGTGTTTATAAATGTTTGTTTTATCAAGCTAAAAGCTTCATGTTTCGAATGTCCCCATTTAAATAGATAATTTTTCTTTATCATGGATTGAAGAGGCAAAACAATTATTGAGAAGTCGGGGATAAATCTTTTAACAAAATTTATTTGACCTAGGAAAGATTGCATTGATTTTTTTGTTATGGGATAAAGGTATTTCAGAAATTTCTCTAATTTTGTCAGGGTCAATATAAATTCCTGCTTTGGACACAATGAATCCAAGGAGCTTTCCTTGACTTAATGTGAAAAATGACTTCTTGGGGTTTAGAGAAATTCCATACCTTTGGCAACGTTCAAAGATTTGTTTTAAATCTCTTAGATGATTACTGTGTTTTTTGGAGTATATCGTTATATCATCTAAGTAGATCACTACTGATTTGTTTACTAAACATTTGAAGGTTATATCCATAGCTCTTTGGAAAGTGGCACCAGCATTGATCAGTCCAAATGACATCTTCTGATAAGCATAAGTACATCACTTTGTCCTGAACGTAGTTTTCAGCTGGTCATCTGGATGTACTAAGATTTGATTATAACCTAAGAATCCATCCAAGAAAGACACTAGCTCTGAGTCTGCTACTGATTGCAAAATCTGTTCCATAGGGGGTAATGGGCAATTGTCCTTTTGAAAAGCTTTATTGAGGTTGCAAAAATCTATACATATCCGAATATCGTCATTCTTTTTCCCGCCTGGGACAAGATTGGAAACCCACCAGGAGTGCTTAACAGGAAAAATAATTTTGGCTTTCAATAGTTTATTCAACTCAGATTTAATTTGACTTTCTAAATTAGGATCAATCTTCCTTAATTTCTGTTGTATAGGTCTTTCGTGAGATATCATGGGAATAGTATGTTTAATAATAAAGGTGTCATATGCCTTGAGATCTTCATAGTTCCATGTAAAGACATTCTTGTATCTTTTCAATAAGCCTATAAAAGTTTCTTTTTGTCTGACGTAAGACTGAGACCTAAGTTAATATTTTGAGGTTTTAAATTAGTCCCAAGATTGATCAATTCAAACCTCAGAGTTGAACTCTGAACTTTTGAATTGGTGGATCGTTTAAATCTATCTTTAAGGTCATATAAATCTTCCAACTTTACTACAGATTTTGGTATAGCATTAATGACTATTTCTTGTTTAAGTTGGTTATCATGTTGGTCCTTATCAACTATCTGGTCATCGTAAGAGCCTTCTGAGGTCAGGAAGCTTATGATATCCGGATCATTATTAAAGACTCTCCAATTGATGGTATTGTCAGGAATAGAACGCCTAAAAATTAATTCAATGGAAAATCGATTCGGATTGTAATCTTCCAGTGGGATAAGCTTGGAAGCGACATTGGCTAAAAGACTAGCACTAGCATTCTGCAGTATTGGAATAGGGGAAATATTAAACGTTGTAAAGTGGAGAGTCAGGTCTTGGACTAATGACTGATAATGTTTCAAATGTCTTGACAAACATTGTATAGTATTTCTCACCTGTTTTATGACAATCTCTGAATCTCCGAATGCTTGAAGGTATTTAACGTTAAGGCCAATTTCCTTTTACAAACCTTGAACTAGTGCCTCATATTCAATGGTGTTGTTTGTGCAATCGAATTCAAGTTTGCATGCTAACATAGTTTTTCCCCCCTTTGGGCTAACTAAGATGCAACTTGCTTTTGCTCCATCATTGGATTTATATCCATCAAAAAATAATTTCCAAAATAAATATCTAACTACAGGTTTATCTACAAAATTTACACATTTAGAAGTGTTTGTTTGAGAAAAAATTTCAACTTGAGAGACAACAAATTTTTCTTAGAAAGGTGAAGTATGAGCATTGAAATTCCCTAGAAATGATTCTACAGAATAATTTCCGATGGTATTGTTTCTATACGTGACTGGTTCATTTTCTCCTTCTAATTCTATCATTATGAAATTTTGATGTTTCTCGTGATCAACCCTTATTTGATTTGGTTTGCCATTATAGGGAAGCCACATGTGAGACCAGTCAGTTGCAAAATAACCATGAAGTTTTTCTAACCAGTCCCTACTAAGGATTAAGCCATAAAACTTAGGAATATCAGCTACAAGTATGTCAATAACTTGACAAACTTTAGGGTTTGATGGCAGTCTAATGGTTACTTGGTTAAGTTCCCCAACAACTTCGACTTGAGAGCGATCTAACTGAACTATTCATACAATGGATTTCTGAGGCTGAACATTCAACTTTGCACAAACTATTCTGGGTAATATGTTAGATGAAGTTCCAAAATCAACTAGGCGGTTGTGTAAGTTTTTGTTAAAGACTTCAAAAGTAAGAATAAATTGATAAGTGCTGGATTTTCATATTCCCCCAATTAAAGCTATATCAGTTGGATTAATCTTGTTCAAAGAAGCACTAGGGGGTCTTCCCATTTCTCGGGCGGCTTGTGAGATCACAGCAATAGGAAGCGACACAGTAGGTACTGCTTTAAGTTCTTTGAGATGTAACTTCTGTTGATGTTTCAATTTACTAAGCTCATGAAATGTGATGTTTGCCCTAGACTTCTTCATATCATCAATAATAGTATATTCCATTTCATTAGAAACTATCAAAGTTTTAGATGAAGGAGAAGGATCCAACTGAGTAGGTATAGTTTGAGTGGATTTTGGTACAGATTTCTTGCCTGTTGCTTTGTCCCTAGGGAGTGGCATTGAAGCCTTTTGTTTCATATTTGTTTGTGACAATTCAATATGATTTTTACTTCGGGTAGCAACAAGTAATGCTTCTTGAGTTTCTTCATTGGGAAGGATAAAATACCACATTTCTTGTAATTCTGCTATTTCTTCACTGTCTCTTTGTTCTTCGTTTGTTGAAACTTTGTCCTCCTCTCCATCTAATTCAGCATTTGATATGGAATTTGTGGGTTTAGGATCAGAAGAGGAATTCCTTTTGAATGGTATAAAAGGTTTTTTAGAGGAAGTCTTTGCTACCTATTTTTTAATATGAACCATTTCATTAGACATGGTCTTGAGGACTTTTTGTAACCCTTCAAAATCAAAAGGACCTTCTGGTGGTTTCTTCTTAGAGTCATCTCTGAAGGTTACTTTCTTAGATCTTCGTTCTTCTAATGCATTTTTCCACATGTATTGCCCCTTTCATATTTTCTGCCAAAGTGGGTTTAGCAGCTCTATCAACGAAGATAGTTGTGTTTGACGGTAGAGCAGAGATCTACTACTCAATTTGGACCTCATCGCTAGGCTTAGATGTTGTTGGTATCTTATTCAATAATTTATTGAAGTGAGAGTTGAAGTCCTTAATGGGTTCTTTCGATTCAACTTTCAAATTGGAGAGATCATTGATTAGGGTAGTCGTAGATCTATCATCTCCAAATTTAGTTAAAACTTGCTCTTGAAAATCATCCCAACTGTTAATAGAACCTGATGGTAACGAAAAGTACCATGATCCTGCTGCTGCCTATAAAGTATATGGGAATAATCTTACAACTGTGTCTTCTTCCACTACTTCATTCAAGTTAATGGACAACATAAAATTATTTATGTGTTCCTAAGCTAATATGCCATTATCAGGATTGAATTTGGGCAACCATTTCTCTGGGTGTGCTAGTAATTGATGTAAAGGTCCATCCATCCTAATAGCCACTGGATTTGTCCATGGCCTTGGAGGATTTTGTGCCATTGCTAGTATTTGGGTAGGGGAAGGTGTAGCAATAGTGTTTGAAGGTGATTGGGTAGAGGAAGATGTAGCTCCTGTACCTGTGTGAATCATGATTTGGAGTGGTGAGGTGGATGATTGATCTTGTGAGTGTATAGATTGAATGAATGAAGATGATGATAGAACCTCGTTCTGAGATTCGGATGGTGTTTTCTTAGCTTTCTTATGGCTTGGCAGAGGAAATTTGAGCAAAGGAATTCTGAGCTTTTCGCTATGTGCTCTAGTTAACCGTTGAGATGGGGTGAACTGAGAGGTAACACTATCCTAGGATAACTTAGATTCTTCTTGACATAGCAAAATCCCCTGTAATTTATGAATCAAAGATTGAACTTCAGGGGCTTCAATAAAAGAAGAATGATCTCACTTGTTTGGGATTTCAGCAATGGGTTGTGTAATATTTTGTGCAACTTCTCACTTAGGATTAGGGGATTTAGAAGACCTTCGAGAAGTTGGAGGTGAGGGTGAGGGATTTTTACACTTAGAATAGCCTGTTAATTTAGATTTACTTTCCATTCACAGTCAATCCTTCCTTCTAGTACCAAAATGTTGAAGCCTCGAAAATCGTTGCTTCAACATGGGGGAAAACCACCCGGTCTGGACCTTGGTTGACAACTCCTTTTCCTTTTGGAGTAGTGGCTTCGACTAGGAATAATGGGACCAGTTTCCCAATCTATTTAATGCTTTTGATAATGGGGTGATATATGATGTTTTAAAGTAACGTCTAAGCTAAAAGTAATCTAATCTAAGGTAACAATCACATGCATTTTATCCTAATCTAAGCACTATCTAATTATAAATATACCCAAGATTAAATTGGTGTATGCGATCTACAATAATATCTTAAAGCAATTGGTAATAAAGATCATTCAATTGTGATGAGAAGTGAATCCATTTTAACAATAATTTTTTTGTATAAAAAGTTAGCTTAAAAAATTGTGAAAGATATATCGCATAAGGAATTATTCATATATTCAGTATAAAATATAGATCATCACCATACAGAAGTGCAATAATGGCAATAAAAATTCAAACTTTCCTACATAAACAATTTGAAAAGAAATCATTGCTTAATACATAATTAAAAAGGATTACAAGATAAAAGTACCATTTATAATATGTCCTACTCATGTGTTTCAACAATATTGATCTATCTTCAGTCCATTCAACACCATCTAAGAGCACAAAAGTGTAATTTCAGTAGAAGATGCTAAATCAGATAAAAATAAATCATGTTCCATTAATTTCACCAGAACTTCCTCAAAGGGACAAAAGTGCATGTTTTGAAGACTATTTTTGATAAAATTCTAGACCCCTCACTAAAAGCATGAGAGGGGTTTAAATACTTAAACTATAAAACTAAATATAGATTATTACAAAAATAGTTGAGGAGGTTTAAACAACCTGCCTCAATTTGTGCAAAAATAAAATCAAAATGGAAATAAACAAGGTGACTAACTATCCTGCATTTGGTCCTTCGGATCACAAATATCCATCATGGGCTTGAGCTATGTTGTTTGGTCGACTTCAGCTTTCAACTGTCCAGCAAATACGACATCGGCCAGTGCTGGCACCATTTTCTCCATAGAAGTGGTTAGGCATCGCAGGGTCATTCATTGACTGTGAGGTTTTACCAAATGTTGCCAATATGCCTCCCAGTTTAACCTAGTCGTTTGCCTTATCACTTTTGCTTTTTCTTCCACTGCTTGTTTCCATTTTTCTTCAAGTTGTTTCGCATTAGGAAGGAAACCTATAATACTCTGCCACAAGATTGGCACTATGTAATTTTTCATTGATGTTTTCTATGACACTGTTTGTTGTTGCTGTTGCGTTTTTTGTTGCCTTTTCTGCTTCTTTAAGCCGAGAATCCCAACTCGCAAATAGGATTTCTTTATGCAATTCTTCTAGCTTGTGCAGGTCCGCCTTTCTCCAATCTTCTGTATTTTGCTAGACGATAAAATCGGAGACCTTTTTAAAGATCTCATCGTATTCAAGTATCATTTCCATGACTTGACTTGTCAATTTATCGCTTGTTTCGCAATAAGATTTCCACTATGAAATCTTCTAGCAGAATAATTATTTCTGGCGCATCAGTTGGGATTTAAGACCGAGTGCTTCGGTAACAAACTGATCAATTTTTGGATCATCTTTGTGTAGATCAATTATTGCCTGTATCTGTGCTTCCTTCTTGGCTAAATTGGTTTGATGTTCTATTTGCATTTGCTTGAATTCCCATTGTAGCTTGGCTAACTGTATCTCTACTTGCTGGTCGAATTTTGCTTGTTGTAATTGTTGCTCAAGTGACGTTATTTTATCTTACTTGTCTCTAAGCAACATTTGTACTTATGTTGCTTTGTATATGGTCGTTATAGCATAAGCACCTGCAAAATGTGAGAGTCTAGTAAGGTTGTGTTGGTGCCCCGAAAATCATTACATCAACATCGGGGTATAACCACTCGGTTCAGACCTTAATACAGCTCCTTTTCCATTTGGGATGGTGGCTCCGACTGGATATAATGGGACCAGTTTCCTAATAGTGAGTAAAAGGGGGTGAATGAATGATTGTTTTTCTAACAAGTGATAATAAATGGAGGACTTATTCTATGAATGAAAATGTAAATGACTATTTTATCTCGGGAAGCTTTTATTCTTTAAGTGCAATGTTTAATAATCTATGTTTGCTGATAAGCATATAGATGACACTATGCAGTAAACAAAGACATTCATTTAAATGATAATTGCTTCATTCAAATAGTTGAACGAAGTAATTGATAAAACAATATTACACTTCTCTTTTATATTACCGATACATGCATGATTGAAAGAATAGCAAAACTGTAAACATCCAATAGTGGAAAGCATAAAGTTTACTGTTAAAATACATTCACATATTCAATAATAGCATAAATGACCAAACAACAATTCACATGAAAGGAATAAATTCAGACATAGATAATAGTACCATATGAGCTGCGAATTATTCCCTACGCCAATCGCAATTTGAATTCCTTCTTCCGATTCAGAAATACTTTAAAATAAAGGCAATAGTGCACATTCACATCAAAGCTTCATTATCAAAATTTGGAAAGATTGGTCCAGTCTTCATAAAAGAATATGCCTGAAGTACAGTAATGCAACTTCAGGCTTAATTCATATACAAAAACTTACGACCCTTTCTAAATACATGAAAGGGTCTATAAATAATAAACTAAGCTAACAAACTACAAAATTAAAATGCTACTAAATTGGTACAGTCTGATCTTAAAATATCTCTCCCAAAGTGATCTGGAAATTGGCAGCAATGATTCATTCTTCTGGCTGTTTTCCCTTTGTCTTGAGTTGGCATATTGCCAGCATTGCCTCCACTTCTTGAGGGTAGCTGAGACGAGAATTGATTTGAGCAGCATAGGTGGCATCATGTATATCGGGAATGATACACCCGATTGCATCCATCAGGAATTTGAGGGCGGCTCTCTGACTGTATGGTTTTACTAGGAACAACCAATAGGTGTCCCAAATTAAACTTTTAATCTCTAAGATCAATCTCCCATTCTTTTCTAGCTCTTGGTTACATGAATGCTCCAATGTCTTGACCGATAATACTTTACCTAGTGTACATTGAGAAATCATGTTAGATAAATAGAGAGTATTATTGATCAAGTAAATTAAATTGCTCATAGATAACTTGCATCTGGAAACAACTCTCTTTGCTTTCATTAATTGGGACTGCCACTTTGTGAATAGGATTTCCTTATGGGATTCTAAGATTTTGGGAAAGTTTGCTGCCTTTCCCTCATTAGAGTCCTGCCAAGTAAGAAAATTTGTTAAAATGTCTTCGGCTTGCTTTAAATCCTGCCTAGCATCAACTAACTTATCTATTATAGATGATGTTATGTCGCATAAAAGTTCAACTTGGGCAATTTCATGACATAACAATCTTATTTGTGTTATTAATGCCTTGTTAATTTGCATTACCTCTGCTATGAATTCAGTAGGCTGGGGAAGACTCTTGAACCTTTCTACTTGAGCTAATAATTGAGCAATTTGCTCATCTTTTGTCTTTGGCATTTGTTCATTCATCGCCTTCAACTTTGATAATGCCTCGGACTGTTCCTTCTGTTTCTGGATTGCTCCTGAATCGATCCTCTGCTTCTCTTCATGCAACTGTTTGTTTAGCTAGTTGTCTAATTCTTGTTGTGTGGACAGTTGCTGTTGTAGCTGTTTTGACTTCTGCTGCTCTTCCGATAGCTGCACTTGTAATGAAGCGATCGCTTGATCCTTTTCCTCCAACAAATTGCTTACCTCTGATGCCTTATCCATGGTGGCTGCCGAGTAGGCACCGGCATATCGAGATAACTTGGCCAGGTCATCGGAGGGGTCAAATTCTTCTCTCCATACCACATTTGCTATTATTGTTTGTTCAGGGAACAGAGAAGGTTGATCAATCCTTCTTCTTTTCCGCTGTCGCTTTATCACAGCCCTGTGTTTTGGGCTATAGAAGACATCTAGTGGAGGAATGTCCTCCACTTGCAAAATAATTTGATCGGAAGGGTTCTTTGGAATTATTTCTACTACTATATTTGAGGGTGGACCACTGGTTCCTATGCTTGGAACCTCCTTTGATGTTGTATCTTGTGTATCGGTAGCTTTGGATGTTTCGGCATCCATTGAGGTCTCAAGATTGCCTATAATTGTATTGAATTGTTGCCATTCTTCAAGCAATCTTGGGTCCACTTGAGTATCAACATTTATTTCTTTGCTGCTCTGCTCTTGCTGTTTTTTCTGTTCTTCTTCCCTTATTTTCTCCTGTTGCTCCTCTCGTTCTTTCCTTTGTGCCTCTTCTTGTTCTTTTCTCTGTGCCTCTTCTTGTTCTAACCTCCGGAGTTCCTCCTACTCTCTTCTCTGGATTTCTTCATAGATTGCGGATGTAGCAGGAGGTTCATTAGTAAGCTGCTGCTCAAGCTCGCTTGACTGAATCATCGGGGTAGTAGCTAACAAATATAGAGGTAGAGTTTGCAACCTCTATTCTCTAAGTTTGTTAAATTCTACTAACCCATCATCACGATATCTCATTCTGGCTAGCTGTTGTACCTGGAAGATTGACTCGGCGGAGGAGAATAGGTCATCAAAATCATCTTCCTTGTGCTCTAATTTAGTAAGCTTGGCTTGATCTAGGGCATTATAGATGATTTTCTTCGGGTCAAAACGTCTATTAGGCAGAGTCGCGAGACTTAGGACGTTAATTTTTTCTGCTTCTTTCTCTGCATGTTTATAATCATGCAGAGTATAGACGCCACACCTAAGAGGAAAAGGAGGCCAAACTTGCTTCTTTGAATTTCTGAGAGTTTTCGTGGCTGACGCAGTTGTAGGCTGATATGCTATTTCGCGAGCTAATAGCTTGTTTGGTATGTACAAGGGGAGGACATGAGGCTTGGCCTGACTGCCAAAAACTCTTACTTAGGTGAATTTTTCTTCTCCAAACTAGGTTCCTAGGGCTATCAAGTCAATCTCAGCCTGAGAGCAGATCTTAGGGGCAGGTTTATCAAAAATTTCATAGTAAAGAGGTAGCATGAATCCATTGCAGACTTGGTATAGATGGTGTTTATAATGATCTTTCCATAGTTTCTGGTGGTAGATATGAATAGGCATAGGGTCCTGTGGAGTCCATCTGCACCCTAACACAAGAAACTCGAAATTGAAAGAGAGGGTATCCAAAATGTAGGCACTAAAATAAAATGGAGGGATGAACCTATCAGTAACACCGGATTTGTTTCTGAATTCAAGAATAGCCGTAGCCAACTTATCCGATAATATAGTCCCCCAATCCATGATTTCACTATTACATGCCGCTTCCATCAAAGGAACCATCTCTATGGAAAATTTGGAAGAATCATGCAATCTCCACAATCGACACATCATGACTCCAGCATAACAATAAGGAAAGCATAAGGAGTCGACGGAGTACTTACTCAAAGATTCATGTTTGTGTTTCGCCAGGTTCTGTCTCCATTCTCGTATAGGTGCTGACTCGGTCTCATTCTCATCTCGAAAGTTCTCCAGAAATGCTTTATTGTACTTTTTCTCTGGCTCGGGCAAATGGTACATTTGTCTGAAATCGTTGGGCTGAAATGAACCAAATACTCTTCCATCAACAGTGCAGAATGTTCTGTCCGTAATTGGAATTTCCTCAATTGCCAATCTCACCACATCCGTATACGGAAGAATTTGCTCTCGAGCTGCTATCCTATGTAGGTAGGAATCAGCCAAATCTTTTAAAGTAGCATCAGATTTCCGGCTTGAACATGCTGAAGCTTGTACCAATGTTTGCTGAGGGTCCCCGGCTTCTACTAGGTTGTAAATATTTTTCCAAGTAGTGCTGCCAAGGCCGAGACATGTGGCATCTGAGATTAATCCCTTCTTTTTTGGTCCCGGATTGGTGGCATGTTGTCCTATTACCATAGGAGCCGAAGGCGTTCCAGACTTCTTAGATTTCTTTCCCATCGTTACTGCAGAAAAACTTTGCGCAAGAGAAAAATAAATGTAATGCAGAGAATAGATGGCGAAAACCAAGTATGAGGAAATTGTGTCAATCAATGAGTAATGGAGGATTTATCATAAGGCTCTCGCGGATGCAATCTCTGAAAGGATTTAGGCATGACTGCTCATTAATTGGCTGTTAAAACCTGTCAATCATTTAATTGCTCATTATATCCTTTATTTGCCGAATAATGGTTTAAGCGTGGATTTGGTTTTTTGGCGGTTGGACGCGAGCAAATCTCTATCGGGAAGAGAAAAGGCTTTCAATGATAATTAATATATAATATAGCGAAATCATATTGATCCTTTTCGAAAGTCGCGTTTTGGGCTCATCGCAATCGGCAATCGGAGGAAGGCTTGGGCAATTTTATTTAAGTCTTATGGAATCCCCGATCGCCGATAGCGATATCGCTTGACTCGCATCGAGAGATTGAATGAGGAGAGTTTGTTATGTTCACGTCGCATTCCCCGGTCGCCGATTACGATATCGCGTCGGAGCAAAGGGGAGGGGCCTTTTATTATTTGTTTTCCCGATATCCATTGGCTATTTTGCTTTTATCGCGTCGGGGAAAATGAATGGGTCATGGTTATGCATCCTTTGTTGTTGCGATATGCGATCTTGTGATCGCTTTATCGCAATAATAAAGGATTATTCGTTTTATTTTTAAGACCGATTTATTTCAAAAGGTTTCAAGCTGTTTTGTTTATTTCCGAACCTTTTAGAAGAGTGATGGATTAATACCAATTTAATCTAAAAGGGACCCATTTCAATTTATATTTTTCTAAAGTAAGATTTTTTGAAATGGGGGGTTGTTGTATAGCACAACAATTGGCGATTCGTTGGAAGAAGCAGTTATCTCTGAAAAAGTTATTGAAATTTTGAACTTTCTTTACATAGATACCTTATCAAAAAGGAAAGTTCTAATATAACTAAGTATACACACATTCTGAATATAATAAAGACATGTTTTTGCTAATTCTTTCCCTTGTTAAAACTAAATACACTCTAAGTTTTAAATTGGCCTTTATTGGTTGATAATGATAAAACAAAACACCTTTCCAACTTAGCCATTTTAGTTGACTCCTTTGTCACAGGTAGAGCCTCTGCTGCCAGCAAACGTTTATAGTTTCGACAGGGATACCTTTTAACCATTTGATTGTTCACGACCTCTTCCATCTCAGAGTATGATTAAAAGAATGAATTCAAAACATGTTTTCATATTTTGTATTTCTCTTCTTTTGTAAGATAAAAAGCCATTGTCCTGGTTTGGTTTCCAGCTGATTTGACAATGCCATTCACTGGTTGTAATCTAATCGAACAAGCTAGCTCGTGATGAGACACCTTGTCTTATATTTATAAGCCATTACCCTGTTTTGGTATGCAGTGTTGGTAATGTCGGTCAGATTATTTCCCAATGATCATGGTAAGCAGGCTTGTAATAAGATCCCTTATCTTTATATCAGATATTTTGGAATTACACTCTGAGTAATCATATACTTGAATGAATGGGATGAACAATTTTCTCCTTAAGAGAAAATGGATGACAAGGTAAGAGTTGAGGATGCTAAGATTGAATTAGTCTCTGTTTTGATATTGGTAACCTTTTTGTGACCAGTTTGAAAACATTAAAATGATTTACAGTAGTTCTAAATCTTGAGAGGATTTTCACAAAACAAAATGGGGTTTTCAGAATGCTAATATACCTAATTTCCTAGAAATTGTTCCTTTTGTTTAAGATTTCTATTTTACAAAAGTAAATATTAAAAATACTTCTTCTGAGCAACATTTCAATATAGCAAAGGCCAATATAAGCTATTTTACAACCTTATTTCCTAATGATTCTAAATATTGTAATCCTACTGAATTTAAAAGAGAAGGGGTTACCTCCTCAATTGAAGAATTTCTTTAAGATGAGGCCATTAACAGGAAGAGAGTCCCTCTTTCCTGATAGATCTTGTAATATGAATGTCGAATGGCCTATCTTCTCGCTGATCTGAAATGGTCCAAGCCACATCTTTGGAACTTGGTGTGTTTACCTTTATCCTCATGGGCTTTATCCCATTTCAGAACTAGATCACCAACCTGCAACTGTTTAGAACTAGACGAAGCTGAATCAAATGATGACTTGATTATCTGCTGATGTTTAGCATGAGTAATTTTGGCTTTTTCTCTTTCCTCTTCTAATTTTAAAATTTGATCATATCTGAGTTGGATAGAAGAAGAGGGGCTTTCTTCAATAAATTGAACTAGGGCTAGAGAAGGAAGCACTAGATTGGTTGGTAGTACTGCTTCTTTCCCATATACAAGATTGAATGGAGAAGTACCTATGGAGGCCTTCTACGTTATTCTATCAGCCCATAGTGTTAATATTAAAGATTTGTGCCAGTTTTTATGATTTTGTTCAATAGTTCGCTTAATGATTTTGAGTAGGTTTTTATTGGTAGACTCTGCTAGACCATTACCCTGAGGATAATATTTTGCAGAATATTTCAATTTAAATCCTCTTTTAATAGCGAACTCAAACATGGCATTTCCAGAGAAATAAGATGCATTATAAAAAACAAGAGCATTTGGGACACCAAACTTGGTAATGATGAATTGATCTATAAATTCTATAATTCCTTCAGAGCTTGTTGTCTTTAACGGAATTGCTTCAACCCACTTGGTAAAGTAATCAATGGCAGTAAGGATATACTTATGTTGTTTGGAGGACTATGGAGTTATCTCCCCAATGATATCTAATCCCCATTGTTCAAAAGGTTGATCAATGTTGACTGGTTGCAAAGGGAAAGCTGGTTTTCTTTATCTTCCACTAGAGATATGACAACTTTGGCATTTCCTTACATATTCGTGAGTATCTCTGAATAAGGTGGGCCAATAATATCCAGCATGAATGATCTTGTGAGCTGTTGTGTCAGCTCCAAAATGTTCTCCGGCTGGTCCATCGTGTAGCTCCTGCAAAACCTTTTGTGCTTCATGTTTTTCCAGGCATCTTAATAAAAGTGAATCATAATTTTGCCTAAAAAGTACATCATCAATGATAATGAAGTTTTTTGCCTTTAATCTAATGGCCTGTTTGTTTTTATAAGAAAGATTAGGAGGTGCATATCCATTTTTCAAATAAAATATTAAATTTGCATATTGAGATTCAGAATTGGTAATACTTATCTGGTTGATTTCTTCAATATGTTCTGTATCACCTGATTCTGAAATGTTGGATGCTCTTGCTAATAACCTACAAAAACCTTGGCCTCTAACAATGTTTGCTAGCTTGATTTCCAATTCATACTCTTGAAGTGCTGTAACCCAATTTGCCCTTTTCTCACCTAATTCCCTTTGGATCAGTAATTGCCTTACTGCAGAAAAAGGAACTATAACTTTTGTATGGGCTTTTAAAAGGAAGGGTCTGTAGTGTTTGATAGCTTTATACACAGCAAATGATTTTTTTTTCAACTTCGGAGTAATTTAGTTCTGCACCCTAAAAATTTGAACTAAAAAATGAAATCGGTGCTTCTAAGTTGTGATCATTAATCTGAGTGAGTACCGCTGCATAAGATGAATCAGACGTGATAGTGTACAATGTGAAATGATTAGAAAAATTAGGAGTGTTTAAAGCGAGGGCATTGATTATTGATTGTTTGATTAAATCAAATGCTTCTTTTTCCACAGATCCCCATCTAAACACTGAATTTTTCTTAATCATGGTTTGTAATGGTAAAATGATGTGAGAAAAATCAGGAAAAAATCTTTTGACAAAGTTGATCTGACCTAAAAATGACTGCATGGTTTTTTTGTTATGAGGAAATGGGATTTTAGAAATTTCTTTAAGCCTGTCGGGATCAATATAAATACCATCTTTGGAAACGATAAAGCTCAAGAGCTTTCCTTGATTTAGAGCAAAGAAGGATTTTTTGGGATTGAGTGAAATACCATATCTTCTACAGCGTTCAAAGATTTGATTCAAATCATGTAAATGGTTGGATCTCTTTTTAGAAAATACAGTAATGTCATCTAAATAGACAACTACTCTTTTGTTGATCAATCCTTTGAAGGCTATATCCATTGCTCTTTGGAATGTAGCTCCTACGTTAATAAGTCCAAAAGGCATTTTCTGATAAGCGTAAGTACCCCATTTTGTTCTGAAAGTAGTCTTGAGTATGTCATCAGGGTGGACCAAAATTTGGTTGTATCCTGAAAAACCATCTAAAAAGGACATTAGTTCAGAACTTGCTACTGAATGGAGTATCTGCTCCATGGTAGGTAATGGGAAATTATATTTTTGGCTCGCCTTGTTCAGATTTCTGAAATCTATACAAATCCTGATGTCTCCATTTTTCTTCCTAACAGGCACCATATTGGAGACCCAGTTTGAGTGCCGAACAGGAAAAATAATCTTAGCTTTCAAGAGTTTATTGAGTTTTGATTTTATCCGACTCTCTAAGTTGGGATGTATTTTCCTCAGTTTTTGTTGAACTGGTTTTTGTTCAGAAAGCATTGGAATGGTATGCTGGATGATTGATGTATCATATGTTTTTAAGTCATCATACTTCCAAGCGAAGACATGTTTATTTTTCCTTAATAATCTAATAAATGCTATCCTTTCTTCCATAGAAAGCCCTAGTCCTAAATTGATATTTTGAGGGTTCTACTCAGTACCAAGATTTATCAATTCAAATCTTAATGTAGAACTTTGGAGTTTTGAATTGGTTACCTGTTTAAATCTGTCTTCAATGTCATAGAGATCTTCGAGTTTAACCACAAGTTTTGGTATTGAGTTTTCCTCATGCTTTTTGTTCATTTGAAGATCATGACCGCTTTCATCAATGATCTGATCATTGTAGGACTTGTTGGAAGTTAAGAAATGTAAGATGTCTTCATCGTGATTGAACACTCACCAATTGGTGACATTGTCAGGAATTGATGGCCTAAAAATCAACTCTACTGAAAATCTATCTGGGCTATAGTCTTCGGAAGGTAGGAGTTTAGAAGCAACATTGGCCAACAAGTCAACTGCTGCATTCTGGGATCTGGGAATAGGTGAAATATTGAATGCTAAAAAATGAGATATAAGTTCTTGGACTAAGGATTGATAGTGCTTGAGGTGATTAGAGAGACAATGGATTGTATTTCGAACTTGTTTTATGACAATCTTTGAATTGCCAAACACTTTCAGATATTGAACTTTCAGGCCAATAGCTTTATATAGTCCTTGTACCAAGGCCTCATACTCAGTTGTATTATTCGTGCATTCAAATTCTAACCTACAAGAAAGCATTGTTTTTTCTCCCTCAGGGCTGACTAAAATACACCCTGCTCCTGATCCTTCACTAGATTTGGAACCGCCAAAATATAAAGACCAAAATAAAGAATTATTAACAGTTTTATTGACAATATTCTCAGTAACATTAACACATCTTGATCTGTCGGTTTGTGAGAAATTTTCGATTTGGGATGTGAAATTGTTTACTGAGAAAGGAGATGGTTGGGCAATATAATTGCCAAAGAATGATTCAGAAGAATAATTTCCCAAAATATTATTGTTAAATGCAATTGGTTGATTCTCCTGTTCGAATTATGTGACAGTATGGGTCATGTGTTTCTCCCAATTGATTTTTATTTGATTTGGCTTTCCCTTGTAGGGCAGCCATATATGAGACCAATCGGTAGAAATATACCCATGGAGCTTCTCAAACCAATTCCTGCTCAAGATTAAACCATAAAATTTAGGTATATCAACAATTAAGATATCAATTCTTTGAACTACTCGTGGATCGGCCGATAACCTGATAGTAACAGAGTTTATTTCCCTTAAGACCTGGACTTTGGTCCTATCTAACTACACAATGTGAATTGAATACTTTTGGGGTTCTATGTTCAGTTTAGAACAAACTGAAGCCGACATTATATTAGATGATGTCCCTGAGTCAATCAAACAGTTGTGTAGATTTTGATTGTAGATTTCGTAGGTTAAGAGGAAAGGGGGGGTATGGGAATTTGATCTGTCTCCAATTAGAATCGTATCAATAGCCTCAACTCTACCAGAAGGTGGTTGTCCTGAACCATTTGCAGCCTTAGTACTAGGAAGAGGCGAAGAAGGAACTGCATTTAGTTCCTTAAGAAGCAATTTCTGCTGATGTTTTAATTTGCTGAGTTCAAACATGGTGATGTTTGCCTTAGTCTTCTTCATATCATCAACAATATTGTAATCCATTGAATTCGATACTACCAACGTCTTTGATGTTGAAGGTATATTTGAGGGCAATGGTTGGTTTTGAGGCACTGTTGCAGCCGAATTCCTTGTGGGTACCTTTTCCTTTGTAGTATTTGTACCTGCACTCCTTTTCTTTGAACTTGCCTGGACAGGTTTAGGGGAACTTTTGCTCCTAGTAGTCACATGAAAAGCTTCTTGTTTAGTTTCGATGTCGGAGTTAGGTAATATGAAGTCCCACATTCCATGGCATTCAACAAATTCCTCTTCTTCGAATTCATCAGATGGTGCAATTGTTTCATCTTCTTCTTCTTCCTCAAGGTCTGAATCTGCATTGGATATAACATTTGGTGGATTTGACTCAGGTTTCTTAAAATTCCTATATGGTTTCTTTGTTGAAGTTTCTGCTACTTGATTTTTAATTTCAACCATTTCATTTGACATTGTTTTGAGGACCTTTTGAAGAACCTCCATATCATATGGATCTTTGGTGATTTTCTTCTTTGAATCATCCTTGAAGGACACTCTTTTGGATTTCCTATCTTCGAGAGCAGCTTTCTTTTCCAAAGCGATTATATATTTTTCCACAGCGAGGGCTTCTTTCATATTTTCGGCCAAAGTTGGTTTCCCAGCCCTATCTACAAAAATGGCTATATTTGAAGGTAAGGCTGTGATGTACCACTCGCTACTAATTTGTTCACTTGGCTTGGAATCGGTGGGGATTTTATTCAAGAGCTTATTGAATCAGGAGTTAAACTCCTTAATTGGTTCTCTAGACTCAATCCTTATATTTGAAAGGTCATTAATGAGTGTGGCCAAGGATCTATCATCGCCATATTTGGTAAGAAACTGCTCCTAAAAGATATTCCAACTGGTAATGGATCGAGAGGGCAAGGAAAAATACCAAGACCCAGCTGATCCTTGTAATGTGTAGGGGAAAAGCCTAACTACAACATCTTCTTCTATTACTCCTTTTAGATTAACTGACAACATGAAATTATTTATGTGTTCCTCAACTAATGTTCCAGCATCTGGATTAAACTTTGGTAACCACTTCTCAGGATAATCAGGTAATGGATGTAATGGTGCAGGCATAGTGACTGCACCAGGACTGTTCCATGGATTCTGAGCCATCTTGGGAGTACCAACGATTGCTTGTGGAGTTCCAGGTGCTTGGGGAGGAGGTGGTAATGAAGACTGAATAGGTTGTGATGTTGAAGGTGGTGACCCCTGGTGCAAAATAATATGTAATGGGGAAGTGGATGTTTGACTTCGCACTAGAGATAATGAGATGGAAGATGATAGAGAAAAGGTCTCACTACCAAAACCTTCAGTGTTATTTTTAGCCCTTTTCCTTTGGGGTAAAGGCAACTCAGCTAGTTCAATGCCGAGTTTTTCGCTTTGAAGTCTGGTGAGAGGATGAGGTAGGCGAAATTGCGAAGTCTCATTGCCTTGAGATACTTCAGATCTCTGAGGTGATATGGAGAAGCCTTGAAGTTTCTGGATGATAGACTGAACTTCAGGGGACTCCGGACTTAAACGATTTAAAGTATGGTGGGGTTGAGAAGTGGTAGTTGATCCCTCTTCTTCTCGTTTGGACACTGGTGTTTCAGAATGCAAACGAGAGGTCTGAGGTGAGGTGGAGGGTGATTTACTCTGAGAATGGTCTGTAGGTTTTGATTTACTCACAATTCGTAGCTGATGGCCCTCCTTCTAGCGCCAAAAATGTTGATGCCCCGAAAATCATTGCATCAACATTGGGGGATAACCACCCGGTCTGGACCTTGATACAACTCCTTTTCCGTTTGGGATGGTGGCTCCGACTGGATATAATGGGACCAGTTTCCCAGTAATGAATAAAAAGGGGTGGATGAATGATTGGTTTTCTAATAAGTGATAATGAATGGAGGACTTAATCTATAAGCGAAAACGTAAATGACTAATTTATCTCGGGAAGCTTCTATTCTTAAGTGCAACGTTTGGTAATCTGTGTTTGTCAATAGGCATATATATGACACTATTCAATAAACAAAGACATTCATTTAAATAATAATTGCTTCGTTCAAATAGTTGAATGAAGTAATTTATAAAACATTGTTACACTTCTCTTTTTATATTACTGATACATGTATGATTAGAAGAATAGCAAATTGTAAACATCCAGTAGTGGAAAGTATAAAGACTGCTATTAAAATACATGCATATATTCAATAATAGCAAGAATGATCAAACAACAATTCACATAAAAAGAATAAATTCATACATAGATAATAGTACCATATGAGCTGCAAATCATTCCCAACGTCAATCGCAATTTGAATTCCTTCTTCCGACTTAGAAATACTTTTAAATAAAGGAAGTAGCGCACATCCACATAAAATCTTCGTTATCAAAATTTGGAATAATTGGTCCATTTTTCATAAAAGAATATGCCTGAAGTACAGTAGTGCAACTTCAGGTTTAAGTCATATACAAAAACTTATGACCCTTTCTAAATACATGAAAGGGTCTATAAATAATAAATTAAACTAACAAACTACAAAATTAAAATGCTATTAAATTGGTATTTTGATCTTGAATATCTCCCTCCCGCAGCAATCTAATAATTGGCAGCATGATTCATCACTCTGGCTGTTTATCTTTTGTCCTGAGTTGGCATATCGCTAGCATCGATTCCACTTCTTGAGGGTGGCTGAGACGAGAATTGATTTGAGCAGCATAGGTGGCATCGTGTGTATCGGGAATGATACACCCGATTGCATCCGTTAGGCATTTGAGGGCGGCTCTCTGGCTGTATGGTTTTACTAGGAGCAACCAATAGGTGTCTCAAGTTAAACTTTTAATTCCTGTGATCAATCTCCCATTCTTTTCTAGCTCTTGGTAACATGATTTCTCCATTGTCTTGGCTGATAATAATTTACCCGAAGACTCATGTTTGTGTTTCGCTGGGTTCTGTCTCCATTCCTGTATAGGCTTTGACTCAGTTTCATTTTCGTCTCTAAACTTCTCCAAGAATGCTTTGTTATACTTCTTCTCTGTTTCGGGAAAATGGTACATTTGTCTCAAGTCATTGGGCTGAAACGAACCGAATACTCTCCCATCAATAGTGCAAAATGTTCTGTTCGTAATTGGAATTTCTTCAACGGCCCATCTCACCACATCTGTATATGGAAGAATTTGCTCTCGAGCCGCTATCCTGTGTAGGTAGGAATCAACCAAATATTTTAAAGTAGCACCAGATTTTCGGCTTGAGCCTGCTGTAGCTTGTACTGATGTTTGCCGAGGTTTCTCGGCTTCAACCAGGTTGTAAATGCTCTGCCAAGTGGTATTACCAAGACCAAGACATGTGGTATTTGAGATTAATCATTTTTTTGCTTGGTCCCGGATCGGCAGCATGTTGTCCTGTTACCACAGAAGCTAAAGCTGTTCCAAATTTCTTAGATTTCTTCCCCATTTGGTCTGAATTTTCTACTGCGGAGAAGCTCTGCACAAGAGATACAATGAACTTAATGCGGAGAATATATGGAAAAAACCAAGTATGGAAGAATTATGCCAATCAATGAATAATGAAAGATTATGATAAGGCTCTCGCGGATACAATCTCTGAAGGGATTTAGGCATAATTGCTCCATTAATTGGCCGTTCAAACCTATCAATCATTTAAATGCTCATCATATCCTTTATTTTCCGAATAATCTATTTAAGCGTGGATTTGATTTTTTGGCGGTTGGGCGCAAGTGAATCACTATCGACAAGAGAAATGCTTTTAATAATAATTAATACAATATGCCGAAGCCATATCAATCCTTTTTGAAAGTCACGCTTGGCTTTATCACAATCGGCTATTAGAGGAGACCTTGAGTAGTTTTATTTAGGTTATTGTGGAATTCCCGATCGCCGATAGCGATATCGCTTAACTCGCATCGGGAGCTTTAAGGAGAAGACATTTCGTTGTATTCGTATCGCATTCCCCGATTGCCAATAATGATATCGCATCGGAGCAAAGAGAGGGGCCTTTTGTTATGATTGTTTATTTTCTTGATAGTCGATGGTTATTCGCGCTTGTCGCGTCGGGGAGAATTAATGGGTCTTTGTTATGCATCCTTTGTTATTGTGATATGCGATCTTGAGATTGCTTTATCACAATAATAAAGAATTATTTATTTTTATTATAAGACCGATTATTTATTAACTCAAAGGGTTTTATAATGTTTCGTTTGTTTCCGGATCTTTAGAGGAATGATAAGTTAATACCAATTTAATCTAAAAGGGACCCATTTCATATTATAGTTTTCTAAAGTAAAATTTTATGAGATGGGGGGTTGTTGTATAGCACAACACATAGCTAGAAGAAATTTCCAATTTTCCTTTTATTAAGATTTCATTATAATTCAATAGGAGGGGCTTTGAGCACTTGTTGATCTATTGTTATAACTTAGGGTGTCATGAGTGGATTCCTATTTGTTGTGCATATAACATTGTCACCTTGAAGTTTGTACGAACCCCAAAATGATAATTTGAGTTGAGGATCCCTTGGGAGTTCAACATTATTGGTGCAATACTAGGGCTCACCACCTTTTGGCTTTGTTGTGGGGAGGTGTCTAAGTAGATATTGTTTCTGCTCAAGCATTGTTTTCTATTTTGAATACAGTTTTTGAAAAAGTAACAAAAAAATAAGAAAAAAAATTCTTTCATGCCTCGTAGGAGTAGGGATAATCAAGGAAAATTCTTACCAAAAACCCCCAACACCGTCAAATAACCAACCTTCACTCTTCTTCGGTGATTGTGAGCTTCCCTTTGTGGCTACAGAGGCTTTAGAAGACCCTCTAGGTGAGCAACCTGAAATTTTTGAAAAACATATTAGGGAAGAAGAAGAACCCACTTCATCTACCCAAACTATGGCTGAAAACAAGGACAATGAGTTTTTCCCTATCAGAGAGACCAATGGAGAGGCTAGAATGAAGAACATAAGCCCTACTGCCCTTCCACACTTCCATGGCTTAACCTCTAAGGATCATGATACCTTCATGTTTGAATTTTCTGTTGTCTGTAGGACCTATGACTATTCCTCTGATGAGGAGAAGCTAAATTTATTCCCCTATACCCTTAAAGATGTAGCCTTCCACTGGTTTATGGGTTTTCCTGGGGGTAGAATCACTACTTGGGCCCAAATGCAACAAGCCTTCAATAAAAAGTACAGGGACTACTGTAGGTCCAAAGAAACCAAGGAAGAAATATTTAGGATGACTCTTTGACTTGATGAATCCTTAGAAGACTATGAGGAGAGATTTCAACTTAGTTATAGGAGGGCTTGCTACACCCTTGATCTTGAATCACTCAAACTAGTTCTTCTCTGAGGGATCAAGGAAGAATGTTGGAAACCCTCAACATATTATCTGGAGGAGATATATATTAGTTATCCTATGATGACATTAAAACTGTGTTCAAGAATCACTCCAAGGTTTCCAGGAAGAAGGGTAGGGCTAGTTAAGGCTTGTTCAGTTCCTCTCCCTCCACAACATCCATTAAGAATGAGATAGGTAACATATTGGAGGATTTGAAGAGTGAAATGCTACATAACATTTCATTGCAAATGGATACCATGCAAATCAAAAGGAAGTAGGAGGAAGCATAAAGGGCTCTAGCTATTTTATTCCCTAGATGCACCAAAAGACATCCTAGGAACGAGTTTTTATTAAATTCCTATTATGGAACCAGCTCACAAAAAGATAGAAAAGATATATCAACGCCTTATAATTCAACCTCTATGAGGGGGAAACCTCCTTTACATTACACAAATGAACAATTCTTGGATGATACAATTCTTTACATTACACAAAAGACCTCCTTTCTATATATAGGAGTCTAAGGGGTCATAATATAATCAGAGCCGACATAACAATAATAATGTAAGGGCACAATAATAACAATACTGGGTGTCTATGGGGCACAATAATAAAAATATGGGGACTATAGGGGCACAAAAATATAATAAAGGGGTTGTACTAATAACAATAAGGGGTTACACTAGTAGTATAGGGACCTAACATGCCCTTCTCCTTCAAACAGTGTTGTCCTCAACGCTTGAGTAGTTCTTGATGCTTCTATATAAAATTATTGTCCTTCCATGTTGAACCTTCAATTGGTAAGTTCTTCCACTTGATGAGATACTTTGAAATTGATCGATTTTGTAGTTGTCAGGTTCTTGTTTTTATGACTGCTCCCGATTCCAATATGAATTTTCCTTCCTCGTCAAATTCTGGCAATATTGTTTGAATTGGGATCTTCTTCAAATTTTGAATGAGTTGCCACACTTCTTCGTCCTTCTTCCATTCATCCCTTGCTTCGTTTATCCAATCTGGTTGGATAATAGAAATAGCACAAAACAATGCTTCCACATCCTCATCCTTTCTTGAGAGTGCATTTGCAACAACATTTTTCTTCCCTTTTTTGTCGATGATTTCAAAGTCATAACCCAACATATTTGTGACCCATTTTTTCTGTTCTTCTAAAGATAATCTTTGTTCTAAAAAGTATTTAAGAATATCATGATCCATTTTTACCTTGAAGTGTCTTCCCATTAGATAAGGTTTCCATTTCTTAAGTTCATGTAGTATTGCCAACATTTCCTTCTGATCCAAAATCTTTTTCTTGTATATGTGTTAATGTGCACATGAGAGAAGAGGAGAAACACATAAAGCATGAAAGAACACAACAAGACTTGATAATGGAGTTCGTCTGACTTGGACTACGTCTCCGAACCTTGCTCGATCAATGGGGAGGCCTTCATTCATTAAATGGCATGAAAAAGAAGAGTACAAGCGTTAATTACAAAAAGGAGTAGTATACCTCCATACTGAAAAATGACTGAAAAATGCAGAACTCTAATGGAGAAATGGACAATGCCATTGCGTTCATGGCATTGAGAAGTGCTAAAACCATATAAAATTTGTCAAATTCTGATAAAGTGAAATTTCGTCCCTCCTGCAAAATTCTGCCTCGAACTGCGTGCACTACCTCCTCTGTCTGAGTGCACTGAAAACTGTGTTTTAAATAAAAAATTGTTGACATATTTCCTGAGAATTATGTTGTGGTGTGTTGGTTGAGGATCCGGTTAATAAGGGGGAGGTCGAGAGGTCAAACCTTGCCTCCTTTTTTTATACACCACAAACAATTTTATTTTTTAATTAAAATAATGGTTGGATCGGGCTCGCCTTGGGCGGCTCATCCACCATACCCATCTCTTCCCGCATTCTTTTTTCAAGTGGACGGGTCTATGCCCCAAGGCCGTTCCACCACCTTAATGGCAGCATAGTGTGGGTTGTTATGAGTGGCTCTATGGGATGGTTAGGGTGGCTCCATGGGAGCTGAGGAGTGGTGTGAGGTGAAGGACCGGTGGGAGGGGCTGGGGGTCATGGCCCATCCCTCCACCAATTATTTTATTTAAACTTTATTGTGTGGATTCGGTTGGGAGTTGGGGTGGTGGGGTTGGTGGCCTGCCACCCCCTTGTTATATAAAACAAAATGTGCATTTTTGGAAATTCGGTTTTGGACCGAAGGGGTCATTTTAACGAGGCCACAATTTTGCCTAGAATCTAGCCAGAGTTGGCAAGATTCCATCTTCTGGAAAATGCCAAATTGCGCCCTCTTAAAACCTACCCAGTCATCAAAAGTAAACCCAACTTTGACTGCTTCTGTCTCCTTCATCCTGACTTAGATTCGAGTGCCATTCACACCATTGGAATCAGGACGACAAGAACTTCGATGTGATGTCAAGTTAGTTGCCTTTCCACCACTTTGAAATTTGAGTTTTTCCATGTCACTGTGTCTGAAGATCCACTTGGATCACCTTCTAATAAATATCTTGCTTGAGATGTAGCCGTAAAAATACCCAATCACCTACATCAAAACATCTTTCACTACAATGTTGATCTGCCTGTTGTTTCATTTGATTTTGCACCAAAGTGGCATTATCCTTTAAAAGTTGGAGAAGTTATTGTTGATACTCGATGTGATCTTTCACTGCTTGAATATTTTTTCTTCTTGATATGTCCTTCTATCTTGAGAGTTTGAGGAGTGGTAATTTATTCCAATGTATTACAAGATATGGTCGGATTCATTTCTTCATGCTTGATGTGATATTTCACTTCTTGAACATTTTTCTTCTTGATATGTCCTTCTATATTGATAGTTTGAGCAGTGGTAATTCCGGCCAATGCATTACAAGATATGATATGATTCATTTCTTCTTTCTCGATGTGATCTTTCACTTCTTGAACCTTTTTGTTCTTGATATGTGCTTCTATATTGAGAGTTTGAAGAGTGGTAATTCTTGCCAATTCTTTACAATATATGGTCAGATTCATTTCTTCTTTCTCTGGGGTTGGTTCCTGGTGTATATCCTCTTCTTTTGATGTTTTTTGATCCTTTTCTTCCTCCTCTTTACAATCAATGTAAATGATTTCTTCTGAGCACACTTATGACCTTTAATGTATTTGTTATTACAATTGTAACAAAGCTCTTTTGCTCTTTTTTCTTCCAATCGTTGTGGTGTCAACCTTTTAGGTTCTGGAAGGCTAGGAGAAACAACACTTCCATCTTTATAGTTGTGAAGGGTAGACTTCCTTGTTGCCATAATTTTGCTTCCCACTTTTCTTTACAACCTAAATGCAATCTCCAATGAATCAGGTTCCCAAAGACGAACCTCATGTTGAATGTTATCCTTTAAATTCCCTATGGAGACATCAATCCTCTACTTCTCTGGAATATCATTTTCTCTTATATTCAATTTTTGAAAGTCCTCAATGTGCTCTGCCATTGAACACTTTTGTTTAAGATTTATCAATTGGCTAAAGAAGGTGTTTCTCTTTGTATCCTCATAATGTGCTATCATTTCCTCTGTGAAAATTGACTACATAACAAGTGGTTTACGAGAACAAAGCCCTTTATACCATAAAAATTGATCTGGTTCTAAACATGAAGATGCAATACGTACCTTTTGTAACAGTTGCACTTCATGCAGATCAAAGTATTGCTCCATCTGTAGTATCCAATTTACCAAATCCTTTCCATCAAACTTGCTCATATCGCCTTTTCTTGATTTTAGGAGCTCGACCTTGAAATGATCGTAACTCTATACTTTCAAATCTCCAAGTTCTAAAATATTCTTCTGCAATAGCCCTCTAAGTCCTCTTTCTAACCCCGCAAGTTTGATCAGAATTTGATTCTCCAAGAAAGAGTTATGCTCAATCTCCTACGATGACCTGATTATATAATGTTTCAGTAGAACAAACTTGTAAGATGTGGAATGTGTCACTGTTTTGACCTTTGGATCTGAAAAATATACATAGAAAACTATAGTCCTTCCTCCTTCTCTAACTTCTTACGAAATTTCAATTTGTTGCTTAGTGAGAAAGTCATGATGATTTTCCTGAGGTCATTCGGGAGTCTGCACAAACCTTGACTTCCTCAAATTATATCTCTGAATATATAGTGAGACAAGATCTGAGATTCAGACCTAAGCTTCACCATGCTTTTGGCTCAAATGGGTTTTAATTTTAGAATCTAAACCTTTGTAGAAAAAATATTATGGCGAAAATTCCACAATGATCTGTTTGAGAAGGAATTTTGGAGCTTGCAAAAAACATAACTTCCTCATATCATATCTCTGAAAATATAGCGAGACAAGATCTAAAATTCGGACTCGAGGTTCAAACCAATTCTTTCTCAAATGGTTTTGTAGAGCTATAAAAAGGGTCTCTTTCACCTCTAGTTACCTCACATTAATATGTCAATCCAGGAACGTTTTTCTATTTCAAAAAGTGTCTCAGTCTGAGGCTTAGCATTTGTCAGAGTAATGTTCGTAGTACAGCTTTTTAAAACTACAAGAGTAAATTGATGCGTGTCTACAACTTAACTACTTCAAAAGGCTAAATCACACGAAGCAATGCATTAGTCAAGGGTTTGGTAGCAATAACCCATCCCTTTCGTACTGATGAGAACAGATCAGAGGTCTGGGAGCCAGGTAGTAGATGCCGATGCTCACTATAGCCTGCGATCGTTCTTAATAAATAAGAAATGATATGGAAAGTAAAGAAAATGGCAATGAAATAGAACAACGCATCAGTCAAGGGTTCTGTAGCAATAACCCATCCCTTTCGTAACTGATGAGAACATATCAGAGGTCTGGGAGCCAGGTAGCAGATGCCGATGCTCACTACAACCTTAGATCGTTCTTAATAAATAAGAAGTGAAATGGCAAGTAAAGAAAACAACAAATCAGCAATCTTGAAATGGAACAGCAATTCAGAAATGGAACAGCAACTGAAATGGAATAGCAATTCAGAAATGGAACAACAATTCAAAAATAAGCAGTAACCAAGTTCATCAAGTTGTAACTCTATTTAATCACACCAATCCTTCGCTCTTAAAGATGTACACATACTATGGAACAACACTACCTACGAATCCAAGATGGAACAATACTATAAACCATATAAACACAATGTGCTTAATCTGACTCTATTATCGCTCTAAATAAAAGCATACGATTGCATCTCAAGACGAAAACAGTAACATTCAAGGATTCAATAATCATGTGAAATCAGAACCTTCAAGATAAATGTTGTAATGCTAAGGCACAATCGCATAAAACTCTGTAATGGAATGACAATATCCCGTAGAGATTAACCGTATTATACCAACACTTAAAGGATTGGTAACATGATGTAGTGTCAATACAACACTTCTGTTTGCAGGAACATTAAATGAGTTAAACACAACAGAGCATGTAACATAAACGTTATAAAACACAATAGATTACCAGATCACGTCGATAAACAAACCATACAAAAACCACGTGTAATGGTACAAGAGCAAGTGTCCTCTAGGGCCGGGCCCTTAGCCTCCAGGGGTACACTGCTTAAGATTGATCCAGGCTCAAAGATAAAAGAGCAACCAAGTCTGTATTAATGCATGAAGTAAAATTACAGTAACTCAGGTCTTAACAAAACATAATGATCATAGTCCTGATATTTCTTAAAAGAAATTACATAAAGTCATCCCCCTCTAGCCAACAACACTATCCCTTATATAAGGATGATGACGGAGATATCTAGATGTAGAAATAGATAAAACAACGATCCCTCAGGATCTAAGATCCTGAGGGATTCGTAGAATCGTTAATCTTGAGTCACTTCTTTGCTTTTCTGCGCCGAGCTGGTATCTCCGCTTCCTTTCCTGGGTTGGTCCGTTTTGATCTGGTTTGCACGCGGTCTCCTGTCAAAGGGACAACAATTAATTCATCTTTGTCTTTTCCTTTAAGATGGCCACTTTTCATTTTTCCTCCCTCCTACACATAGGAATGACAATTATCAGCGTTCTCTATTGATCTCACATGTTTCATTATAATTCCTTATTATTGTCTAAGTTTCTAATGCAAAAAGGCTTATAAATCCTAATGAAAAGATACTGAAATAACCATCAAAATATACCTTCTTTGATACTCCACACACCCCCCAGCTTACCCTTTTTCATGGCCTCATGAAAACATTGTAGTTGACATGCAAGGAAGTGAGTGAGTAGGCTGGAGATGGAATCTCGTGTGAGGGCCTACAGCCGTGATGCGAAACTAAATGATCAAAGAAATGGCCTGTTTGACCCTCAGGCATCTCATACAGGGCTTGGTATCTGGGTGCAGGATGCCAAATGATTAGACTCCGGAACCTATATCCTAACCAGGATGGCCTTGCCCTCAAAACAATTTTGCCATAGAGGGGAAATCGGTTAGCAGCAAGTTTAAAATTCTCATACTCAAATGGATCTCTGAGCTAGATATTCGGATTAGATATTCGATATCGAAATTTAGTTGCTTCAACGGCAGGGTCTTTAATAGAGGAAAAGTATTCAAGTCCCTGCTGAATGATTGCTTCATGCATGGGTCCTAATGCTTCAATCACTCCTAGAGCCTTCATGAGATTTCTATGTCTCCTCCATAACTGTTCTGGGTCCCTAGGCTCAGCTCTTACCCATAGATCTAATCCGTTTTATTGTCTTTGAAAAGCGTTGTAGACTTTAAACCATTTAATTTGATTGACTGCAAATGAGATAAATGCTTGCAATTGAATGTCCCCAAAAAAAGGGCTAGGGTTCAGTTCGGTCTCTTGTTGTAGTACAAGGTTATGCAAGTAAAATTCACACAATAACCTCTACACTTTTACCCCATAATGTTTACAACAATTTATGAAATCATCTATAGTGTTAATTTGTATGGGAGCACCTGCTTTAACAACCTTTATTTTCAATTGTAAATACCTTTCCATTAGAAATAGGGCATAGTTCTTGGCAGGGGCTCTACATGCTAGGACGTCATTGTATAGAGAACACAAGGTATCCATCTGTTTGATAACTACATCTAATCTACGAGTTACCTTTGCAACTTTCTCTTGTTCCCTTCACCATCCTTCGAAAGCTTAGCTTTCAGATAAGTTGACGTTCCTTAGCTGCTGCTGTAGTTCTTCATATTTTTCTCGGGGGACTGTTTGCTCCCTAAGCTTTTCTGCTTCTTGCTGAGCCTGCTTCAAAACTTTGTGAAGGGTTATCATTTTCGGATCCTTTTTCCATGCAGTCGTGGAGGCCGGGAGCTTTACCTAAACTTTCTTCTTGCACTGCTTCGATTTCAGAACCCTTATTACTCCCGAAGGTGGTGCCTCTGTCTGAACTATCTTATCATCCTTTTCAATTTTAACACGAACACCAGCCCACTGCTGTTCCTTTTCAATTGGAACAGCAGTTTGCTTTTCATCTTCATTTGGAACAACAACTTGGCTTTTGTCAGGGTTTTGAGCAATGGGATGGATTCTAGTCCTCCGCCTCTTGCCCTTAAGGGATTTTACTGGTGTGGTCAGACCTTTTCTTCCTGAAGTCCCTTTTACCCTTTGCCTCGCCTTTAGAACCCTAATCTGCTGGTGAAGCTGGAATATTATGTTCAACAATCTCTGATGTTCCTTTTGTAATTCCCTTATTTCCGCCATTTCTTTAGAAGGAACAACAGGCTGTTCGTTGCGGTTTGGACTATGGCTAGCTTCCTGATTTTCTCCCTAGGGTGGCTGTTCCAGGGTAAGAACCTTAATTGGCTCTATTATTTTTTAGGCTAACTCTTCTTCTGCCCTTATTTCCTCCAGACTTTCTTCTGGTGCCTTTTGATTAGGAACGGGTTGTTCCTGCTCAACGTTTTCTGATATCTTCTCATTATGAACAGACAAATTTTCTACTTCTGCCTCTTCTCCTGGGGTTTCTCTACGACATGGAAGTTCAATGGACTTAGGGGTTGGCCATACTCGCCCATATTGGCCAAAATTTTGGCCAATTCATCTTCTCCTAATGGATCTTGTAATGGGCTACCTTCCTGCTATTCCATTCCTTCCTCCTGCTTGGAATGCTTGGCTTCTTTTCCCTCGTCTCCTTCCTCTTCAGATTGCTCATCTTTTTCTTCTTCTCCTTCTGCAGATTGCTTTGCCTCCTCTTCTTCTTCTTCTATTTCTGCCTTTGCAGACTGCTCTGCTTCCTCGTCGTCTTCTTCTTCTGTTTCTGCCTCTGCAAACTGCTCTGCTTCCTCGTCGTCTTCTTCTTTTGTTTCTGCTTCTACAGACTACTTTGCTTCCTCATCGTCTTTTTCTTCTTTTTCCTTGCTTGGGATTTTCTCATCTTCGATTTCTATTGTCTAGCTCATGCCTTCTTGGGGCTTCTCCAGCCCCCCTTGTAGCCATGCGAGCCGGGCCGATTTTCTGCGTTTTTCTGGTTGTTCGGGTGTGCTGGTGTCATGTTTCCGTTTTTCAGAATTTCTTTCGTTTTTCAGGTTTCTCCATTGTGCAAGTGTCCTGCTTCCGTTTTTCTGAATGTTGGGGTGTGCTAGTAACTTGTTTTCATTTTTTCGGGTGTCCGGATGTGTCCGACCCTCCATTGATGATGGTAATTAGTTCTTCCCAGTTGCTCTGCTGCTGGGTGATACTATAGTTAACTATCAACCGAACTAATCAGTGGTGGCTGACAACTGACTCTACGTGCTGTGCTCTTTTCATGCTTCGTGCAACGTCATGAAGTAGTGAATTCAATAATGCAGGTAAATTCATAGAACATTTTTGTTTTAAAATAGCTAGGAGTTTAAGATGTCGTGGTCTTACCACGTCTTTTCTGCCTTCACAGGTGATGTAGCTTTGGATGATTTTTGCTAATTCCGCCCATGGCTCTCTTAGCATTGCTGGCAGCACCCCCTTTCCTCGAATTGTCAAGCTCTGGCCCTCGTCCTGAAAGATTTCTAAAATCTTCTGCAGCGTTTCCTTCTTTATTGTCCATACTGGTCCAGTGACTGGCAGTCCCGAGACTTCGACTATTATGTCATCGGTGACTGCTATTCATCTTCCTCTTACTGTGGAGTAGTCTTCCTGCAAATTCTGTAAAAATTCAATCGCTATTGTTTCATTGGATTCCTTCAGGTGGTTGAGATAGGTCAGCTATCCTATTTTTTTTAGGATTTTCCGCGCTGCAGCTGAAACAGTTAACACTTGCGGTTCTCAGCGAACTGACCTTCCTCCCATAGTTTCACTGCAAATTCTTAAAGGAATGGCAGCTGTTTGTTGAAACGTAGAGAAGTTGATGGCGTATTACTCGTTCAAATTCTAATGCTACGGTGTATGCAATGGAAATGGCTTTGGACAGCAGCTCATGCAGAAAAAAAAAAAACAAAAATAGAAAAAGATAATACCGTTGAGCCGTGCTCTGCCCGAGTACACAATTTCTCAAATGACGGACTGACACGTGCTCTGGGGAATGATGAGGTTACCCTCCCCCCCTGCAATGTGATAGGCTGTCCCAGCCGTCAAATAAAGGAGAAACACCTGTTCTGTCGCAAAGTCTTTATGGAACAGCATATGGCAATATGCCATGCTTACAAAAACAGCCTATTACTGAAATCGAGGTATAAAGTTACATCGCTTTAATACATAAGAGACTGCGGTGATTTGATGGAAGTTCGGGGATAAGACATTTGTCGTAAATAGAGAGTCTCATGCGGTCACTTTCACTAGTTCTGTAATGATTGGTGATAATATATAGTCATGCGTTATATGGTTGGGTAATATTATATAATTAATTACCACGGCATAAGAAACAAGAGGATGCAATCTTCTTACCTATTGGTGTAAAAATGTGACTTCAATACCATTAATAGTGCTCTGCTGCCGACAGGTGTCCATAACCTTGGCAGAGTTGTTTGTTTCACCCCTGGAACCATTGTCCTTTGTGTATGCCAGGAAACGTTGTGTAATGTGAAAATGTAGGCCATTATGCTGGCTTGGTGACCAGTTAGTCATAATGCCATTCACGAGGGAGGAGTGAATAGTGGGCAGGCCGGCTCGTGATGAGACCTCCTGTTCCAAGGGTTGTTTGGTTGATATACCTTTTGGACCATTTCCCAGGTGTGGTGCCATAGTGGGATGCCACTTCACTTCCGTCCTGATGATCATGGTAGGCCAGCTCGTAATGAGACTTCCTATCCTGCAATTTGACAATTTAGAAACCATGTTTTGCTTTTTTTTTTTTTTTCATAAAAAGCCTTTCCTGTTTATACACAAAGGGTGGGTCAACACTCCTTAAGAGTAGGAATGGTGGAAGAAGTATTAATATCCCAATAGAAAGGTATAGATCCTTTGCTCTTATTGCTGAATGATAATCAGAGAGGATTAAAAAGGGACCATCATGATACAGATAACCAATCAGAACGGAATTAGTAGAGCAATGGTAGCAAAAGATGATGAATAAGCATGTCTTTCCTTGCGTCCTTTCACCAATTCAGGGCGGTCTCTTATAAAAATAGAAATTTATGATTGGCTGATTTCCGTATGCTGTGTTTTTGTTCCCATTACATAAGTTTATAGCCATATTCAAAAAGACTTGAAAGAACATTAACAATAAGCATCCTTAATTTAGAATAGCAAAAGGAACAAGCTGTTTAACAAGGAGAGGAAAATCATATAAGTAGTGTTCCTTTCGAGGAAGGGCACAACAACAGTTCACAAATGCTGTCTGTTTGCAGAAAGGAACAGCAGAATGCAACAGTACTGTTCCTTTTGAAAAGGAACAACAAAATTGAACAAGTGTCGTTCCTTTGAAAAATGAACAACAGAAATAAAAAAGTGTTGTTCCATTTGGAAAAGGAACAACAAAAATCAAAAGTGCTGTTCCTTTTGGAAAAGGAATAGCAAAAACACACGTGTCGTTCCTTTGGAAAATGAACAACAAAAAGCAAAAGTGCTGTCCCTTTTGGAAAAGGAACAACAAAAACACAAGTGTTGTTCCTTTTGAAAAAGGAACAACAGAAAGCAAAAGTGTTGTCCCTTTTGGAAAATGAACAACAAAAATCACAAGTTCTGTTCCTTTTGGAAAAGGAACAACAAAAATCAAAGTGTTGTCCCTTTTAGAAAAGGAACAACAGAAATCACAAGTGTTGTTCCTTTTGGAAAAGGAACAGCAAAAACACAAAGTGCTGTCCATTTTAGAAAATGAACAACAGAAAACCAAAAGTGCTATTCCTTTTGAAAAAAAAGGAACAACAGAAGTAACAAAACCTGTTGCAAAGATATGTACAAAAATAATTCAAGAATTTATGTACAAATTGTAAGGGAAAGTAAATTTCTTAGTGAGTTACAGGTGACGAAGACTTGTCTTCCTCCCCTAAGATCTCCATATCTGAATCTTGGCGTAGCTGTTGGCAGAAGGACTCCCGAGTGAGTGGTTTGCGATAGAGACGGACTCGATGGCCATTTGCCTTAAAGGTATATCTAGAACCATCAATAATAATCAGGGTAAGGGTACCATTATCATGTACTTTCTGGATTTCATATGGTCCCAGCCAATGAGTCTAGAGTTTCCCGGGGAAGTCCTAAAACCTGGAGTCATATAAAAGAGCCCAGTATCCTTCGTGGAAGACTCTATTTTTAATGAGAGCATCATGCCATTTAGCTCTCTGTTGCTGTATCACGACAGTGTGTTGAAGTGCAGAGAGCCTAATTTCATCCAGTTCATTGATCTATTGTAGTCGATTAGTCTGTGCCTCAGTTAAGTCTAAACCAACTTCTTGTGCTGTTCGTAATGTCTGGATTTCAAATTCTATAGGAAAAATAGGTTGTTTTCCGAACATTAGCTGGTAAGGTGAGTGACCAGTGGTGCTTCTCCATGTTGTTCTATAAGCCCACAGTGTTTCAGGTAGTCGGAAGCCTAATCGCGTCTATGTGATGCAACTGTTTTTGTTAAAATTGTTTCTATTATCTTATTGCTGCTTTCTACTTGCCCATTTTCCTGTGGGTGATATGGGGTGTTAATTTTATGCTGGACATGATAGTTGTTGAGTGTTGCAGCTATTTAGTTCGCAGCAAACTGTGGCCCTCCATCTGTAATTATCTCTCTAGGGAGGCCATAGCATACAAATAGATGGAGCAGGAACTGTATAACAGATTCTTCTGTAGCTCTGGGCAAGGCCTCTGCTTCAACCCACTTGGTGACGTATTCTGTTGCCACCAAAATGTATGTTTTCTAGTTTGATGGTGGGTTGATTGGTCCCACGAAATCAAGAGCCCAACGCTCAAATGGTTCAATGACTAGTTGTGGTTTCAAAGGCATCTCATCCGACTGACTAGGGCGTCCCTCTCTCTAGCAACTGTCACATGCTTGGACAAATTTCTTTGCATCTTTGAAAATTGTGGTCCAATAATACCCTGTGTGTAATACTTTATGTGTAGTCCTGCGATCAGTGAAATGTCCAACACACGGTTGGTCATGGCAGGCTTTCAATATATCAAAAATTTCATCATGTCGAACACATCTCCTGATTTGCATGTCTGCCCCTGTGTGAAACAAATAGCCCCCAATCCAGGAAAATCTGGTACTTCGTTGAACAATCTGTTTTCGCTCGTTGAACAATCTGTTTTCGCTCATTACTGCTAGGTAATTGGAAACATCAACATACCAGGGTGTTTGAACAACAATGACAAAGAGATGCTCATCTAGAAATTGATCTTCAACTGCTGCTGCATCAACTGGTTTTGGCATTCTTGAGAGGAAATCAGCTACTGGCTTTTCTTTCCCGGGTCGATCCTTGATTGTAATATCAAATTCCTGCAATAAAATCAGCCATCTAGTTATTCTGCCATTTGTGATAGGCTTGTTTGCTAAATATTTTATAGAAGAATGATCTGTGTACAAGATAACAGGATATCCAGTAATGTAATGTCTGAATTTATTGACAACATGTATAACAACTAGAAATTCTTTTTCAGTGATAGTATAATTTAATTCAGCAGGGGATAGATTTTTGCTAATGTAATAAATTGCATATGGTTTTCTATCCTCCTCCTGTCCAAGGACCGCTCTAATGGCTGTGTCTGAGGCATCATATGATATCTAGAATGGTAAATCCCAATTCGGTCCTCGAAGGACTGGGGTTGTAGATACGAGCTTCTTTAGATCGTTGAAGGCACGTTCACATTTCTCTGTCCAAAGAAAATTGACGTTACCAGTTAGTGCATACAAGGGTGCAACAATACGTGAATAATGTTTTATAAACCTTCTGTAGTAACCAGAGAATCCAAGAAAGCTACGTACCTCTGTTTGAGTAGTAGGAGTAGGAATAAGCAAAAGTATTTGGATTTTGGCTAGGTCTACCTGAATGCTAGCTGCTAAAATATAGTGTCCTAAAATAATTCCTTCCGTCATCATGATATAACATTTTTCATGGCTTAAACAAAGTCTGGTAGCTATGCAACGTTGTAGGAGTTTTTCTAGCATGTCCAATTCTGGATCAAACTCATCTCTGTATGGAGTAAAGTCATCCATATATACTTCCAGTCCTTCATTTATTAGATTTGCAAAAATGCTAAGGATAGCCCTTTGGAATGTGGAAGGGGCATTGCATAAGCCAAAAGGTAAAACTTGGTAGGCGAATGTTCCCCAGGGACAAGTAAAAGTAGTTTTGTCTTGATCTTCAGGGGCAATCTATATTTGGTTATACCCACTGAAGCCATTGAGGAAAGAAAAGAATTTCTTCCTTGCCAAAGTGTCCAATACTTGGTCGATGAATGGGAGAGAAAAGTGATATTTTTGCGTTGCTTTATTTAGCTCCCTGTAGTCCACGCAGATTCTCCACTTCCCATTGTTTTTCGGTACCACCACAAGCGGAGAGACCCATTTACTATCAGACATAGGGTAGATGAAGTTAACATCTAAAAGTTTTTGAAGCTCGGCTTTTACTACTTCTTTTAGATGAGGATTTAGTCTTCTCTGAGGCTGCCTAACAGGTCTTGCATCATTTTCTATGTAAATGTGGTGTGCACATAATTGGGGGTCAATTCCTTTCATATCAGGGTAATCCCATGCAAATGCTTCTTTATATTTCCTTAAGATATGGATGAGCTTTTTTTCTTGTTAGGGTTTGAGGACGGCGTTAATGTTTAAGGTTTTTCCAGGTTCAATTTCCACAATTTCACTATGTGCAACCAAAGTGACGGGGATTGTGTGATCATGTGTATCTTTCAGAGGTTCCTCTTCTACTTCGTTATCAAATGCTGCTTTTATCATATGACATTGGGTACGAGATGTGAGTTCAGTTTGACTAATGAAATTACTGATGGCATCATCTTTTGTTTGGTCTTTGAAATCAAGTGCTTCTTGTATAGTTAATGGAGATCTAATGTTATTAGTAAGATATGATACAGGGTGCCTATTAGTTTTAACTATTGTGATGCTTGGCTGCGCTAGGGGATATAGTACTAAATTCTTGATATTTGCCCCCTTGGTTATGATCATGTTCCCTTGCCGACAGCCGATATAGGCATCAGTGGTAGCGAGCCAAGGTCTTCCTAAGATCAATGGATGTCCATCAAGTCGAGTTTTAGGATTTATTATCAGAAAATCAGTTGGGTATTCCCAGGAGTCAACCGAGACCATGACATCATGTAGTATGCCTTCTGGCCTAACCACAGATCGATCAGCAAATTCTAACAAAGTGGAGGTGGGTTCTGCAGATGTAATGCCTAGCTTTTGGCAAGTAGCGGTTGTCAATATATTGATTACAGCATTGGGTAAGGTTTGACCATAAATTTGAACAGTTACTATTGGGTTTCCTGGGTCTTCATACTTAATGGGTGTTTCCTTTCCTGATAATAGGTTAGATAAAGTGCCAACTACTTGAACTCTTGGATTATTTATTGTTTTCCTCGGTCTTTTTATGCACAATTCTTTAATAGTTTTTGCGTATATCGGGATGTCTTGAATGGCTTGGAGGAATGGAATTTTTATGTACAAATTTTGTAATTCTCCCAGAATGTCAAAATTAGGTTGTTGTATAGGTCGAGGTATGACTAATCGTTCTGGGAATGGGGGAGAGGATGTGGTTGCCTGATTATGAGTTTGTTGTCTATTCACATCCTCCTCTTGTGACATATATTCTTTAGGTAACTGATCTTCAATCTGAATTGTTTTATTTCCCTCTGTTTGAATAATACGCCCAGATCTTAGTTGAAGAACATTGCACTCCCTTAGATCGGGTCCTTCTTCTGGTGTTTCTAAAATTTGGAGAGCTTGGACCGATCTGTTATTTGGATTGGGATTGGGCTAGGCTGGGAGTTGAGGTCTCAAATTAGATTGGGGATTTTGCTGTAAAGCTGGAAGTGTAGGTTGAGGGAGAGAAATATTTCCTACTGGCTACTGTGTTGGTCTTTGCCAGTTAGTCTTCCAGACTGAGCTTTGTGAAGTGGGGGGAGTCCATTGTGGTGGGTATCGGTTGCTTTGCCAGTATGGTGGGGGATAAGGAGGATTCGACCAACCAGATTGGCTTGTCTGATTTAGCCACGGGTTCGCAGAAGGATATGACTGTGGTGACCAGTTTGGAAATGGGGGCTGAAACTGACTTTGCCATGTATTATACTGTTGAGTATTGTACTGCGGACACTGAAAAGGAGAAGTTGGGTCTGAAAACATACCAGTTTGTCGCGGCTGCCACTGACGGCGCTGGTTGAGTAAATATACTGATTCTGGTTCTTCTTCTGCCTCCATATATACCGCTTTCAGTCCAGGTAATGAGGGACAACTTTCTGTAGAGTGATCCCTTGTACAGATGGCGCATGTCTGGACTGTATCTAGTGGACACTCCTTATGGCTATGCTTCTTCCTACATCTGGGGCAGAAGATTGCCAAATTCTGTTCTGCCTCCATTTGCTTTTGCTTGGCTTGCAAAATGTCCAATTGTGTAGTCAGTGTTTCTAGTATATCAGTTTTAAAATTTTCAAATAAATTTCCAATTTCCACACGCGTTACTCCTTCTGATGGGATTTTTTTTTCTCTTGCAAACCGATCATGTTCTGCTGGTTTGATTCGTGTACTGCCTCTTGAACTCCTGATGCATAAATCCATTATGTGAACAAAACTTTCCTGATAAATATCCCCTTTCCCCATAATGTTTAATGTTTCGATCCATTGCTCTTTCATGCGCCTTATTAATGTTTTTTTCAACACGTTATCAGGCAAAGGCAGTGATGCATAGGGAGATCTTTGTAGATTATACTGGAAACGTTCCACATACTCTTCTAATGTTTCGTTTGGTCTAGCTATCATCTGGAATATTTCATCTTTTAGTTCTCTAGACCTGCAATAGTCTTGATATTTTTTAAAAAAGGACTCTTTCATTTGTTCCCAGTTATTTATAACCCCACCACCTAATCCCATAAACCATCTTAAAGCAGCCCCTTTCAGAGTAGAGGGGAACAGTTTTAGTTTCTAGGGGTCAGTGGTGTAATCATATTCCCTGCACAGTACATCAAATTCAAATAAAAATGCATCCGGGTCCTCCGATGTAAGCCCATGAAATGTAGGGATATGTTGAAGGGGGATTGCTTTCATGGGGGCATTTGCTGCGGAATCCACTATGGGGTATTGTAATGTAGAGGTTTGGGTGTTTGGCGGATTTT
>APFE031272624.1:11270-35564 GCA_000404065.3 Pinus taeda | reverse complement strand
AGCACTTCCTCTATCTGGGATTTTTGTCTGAGGGGATTGGGTCCCTTCAATAATAATTTTTGCCGCACTCCCTTTGTCAGGGCTATTCACTGGCTGAGTTATCCTGAGAGGAGATCTCAGCTCCTCAGTCTCCCCTGTTTCCCCTTCACCTTCACAAAGATTACTGAAATTCCCTTCCTGCAATAGTTTTGGAATAGAATTTTCAATTTCTTGAAAGTCTTGTTCGTCAGTTTGACTATGCACCTCAGCAAAGGCTACAGACGGTGAACCTGTGGCCTGAAGGGAGCTAGTAGGCTGTTTGGAAATAACTTTCCTGGGTCCTACTAAAGGCTGAGATTCGACTTTCTTATAGATTTTGTCTATGAAGGTTGATCGACCAAGGGTCACTGGCCCCTTAGCTTTTTCTGGCTTTGGCAAAGGTTTGGAATTTTTCTCCGGCTTTTTCTGCTTAGTCATGCACTCAATTTAACTACTAAATCCTTCTTAAGCAGATAGCAACAAATCTGCAGGAAAGCAAGCAAAGGAGCAGGGCTTTTACATGCTCCGTACGTAGGTTCTTACCTTCCGTTTTCAAAACCCAATTCTTCCCTAGCAGGTTTGTACACTACCCTAAAAAAATAACAAATGACTACACTCTTTCCCCGGCAACGACGCCAAAATGTAGAGCTATAGAAAGGGTCTCTTTCACCTCTAGTTACCTCACATTAATATGTCAATCCGGGAACGCCTTGCTATGTCAAAAAGTATCAGTCTAAGGCTTAGCATTTGTCAGAGTAATGTTCGTAGTACAACTGTTTAAAACTACAAGAGTAGATTAATGCGTGTCTACAACTTAACTACTTCAAAAGGCTAAATCACACAAATCAATGCATTAGTCAAGGGTTCGGTAGCAATAACCCATCCCTTTCATACTGATGAGAATAGATCAGAGGTCTGGGAGCCAGGTAGCAGATGCCGATGCTCACTACAGCCTGAGATCGTTCTTAATAAATAAGAAATGAAATGGCAAGTAAAGAAAATGGCAATGAAACAGAACAACGCATTAGTCAAGGGTTCTGTAGCAATAACCCATCCCTTTCGTAACTGATGAGAACAGATCAGAGGTCTGGGAACCAGGTAGCAGATGCCGACGCTCACTATAGCCTGAGATCGTTCTTAATAAATAAGAAATGAAATGGAAAGTAAAGAAAACAACAAATCAGCAATCTTGAAATGGAACAACAATTGAAATGAAACAGTAATTCAGAAATGGAACAACAATTGAAATGAAACAGTAATTCAGAAATGGAACAACAACTGAAATGAAACAACAATTCAGAAATGGAACAGCAATTCAGAAATAAGCAATAACCAAGTTCATCAAGCTGTAACTCTATTTAATCACACCAATCCAAACATCAATCCTTCGCTCTTAAAGATGTACACATACTATGGAACAACACTACCTACGGATCCAAGATGGAACAATACTAAAAACCATATAAACACAACATGCTTAATTTGACTCTGTTATCGCTCTAAATAAAAGCATATGATTGCATCTCAAGACGAAAATAGTAACATTCAAGGATTCAATAATCATGTGAAATCAGAACCTTCAAGATAAATGTTGTAATGCTAAGGCACAATCGCATAAAACTCTATAATGGAATGACAGTATCCTGTAGAGATTAACCGTATTATACCAACACTTAAAGGATTGGTAACATGATGCAGTGTCAATACAACACTTTTGTTTGCAGGAACATTAAATGAGTTAAACACAACAGAGGATGTAACATAAATGTTATAAAACACAACAGATTACCAGATCACGTCGATAAACAAACCACACAAAAACCACGCGTAATGGTACAAGAGCAAGTGTCCTCCAGGGCTGGGCCCTTAGCCTCTAGGGGTACATCGCTTAAGATTGATCCAGGCTCAAAGATAAAAGAGTAACCAAGTCTGTATTAATGCATGAAGTAAAATTATAGTAACTCAAGTCTTAACAGAACATAACAATCATAGTCCTGATATTTCTTAAAAGAAATTACATAAAGTCATCCCCCTCTAGCCAACAATGCTATCCCTTATATAAGGATGATGACGGAGATATCTAGATGCAGAAATAGATAAAACAACGATCCCTCAGGATCTAAGATCCTGAGGGATTTGCAGAATCGTTAATCCTGAGTCACTTCTTTGCTTTTCTGCGCTGAGCTGGTATCTCCGCTTCCTTTCTTGGGTTGGTCCGTTTTGATTTGGTTTGCACGCGGTCTCCCGTCAAAGGGACATCAGTTAATTCATCTTTGTCTTTTCCTTTAAGATGGCCACTTTCCGTTTTTCCTCCCTCCTGCACATAGGAATGACAATTATCAGCGTTCTCTATTAATCTCACATGTTTCGTTATAATTCCTTATTATTGTCTAAGTTTCTAATGCAAAAAGGCTTATAAGTCCTAATCAAAAGATACTAAAATAACCATCAAAACATACCTTCTTTGATACTCCACAGGTTTTTTTTTAGCTTCTGAAACTTCGTAGAGAAAAAGTTATAGCAAACATACCACGATGACCTGTTTGGAGCAGGAAAACTCTAGAATCCAAAGTTGTGATACCAAATGTTATGGAACCAGCTCACAAAAAGATAGAAAAGATAGATCAATGCCTTATAATTCAGACTCTTTGAGGGGACAACCTCCTTTACATTACACAAATGAACAATTATTGGATGATACAAATGACAAGACCTCCTTTCTATATATAGGAGTCTAAGTGGTCATAATATAATCAGAGCTGACATAACAATAATAATGTAAGGGCACAATAATAACAATAGTGGGCTTTTATGGGGCACAATAATAAAAATATGCGGACTACATGGGCACAACAATATAATAAGGGGGTTGTACTAATAACAATAAAGGGTTACACTAGTAGTATAGGGACCTAACAATGCCATAGAGGTCTTCCTAGTCTGTGAAGAAAATCATGCAATAGAAAAGTTCCATTATTTGCCAGGACTAAAATTTGTATATCAAGGATGAAAACGGGGGTCAGAGTAACTTTGTTTCACCAATCAAATAATACCTCAAATACCTCAGCCATATCAACAAAACATGCAAGGTTCACACTACTCTTATTATAATCCAAATCAGAATACACCCTTGCAACCTTGGTACTTTTCCACTCACCCATCTTGGTCCACACCTCCTTCTTTGCCTTATGCTCCTCCATATCCTTCTCAACCTATCAACCATCATTTTCAGGCATATCCACCTCAATATTCTCAATGGGGAAACCCATCACAAGGGTGGAGGCTTCAAGTTAACCAACCTCCTGCTTTACTACCTCCAACCCAACCTTAGCCACAAATCATTCATCCTATTCCACCTAAGCAACCTCAAATTCCTACTCAACCAAATACGAACCCGAACAACAAGCAAGAACGTCGGGTCTACAATGGAGAGACATCTTATCCTGCTTATGCTGTGGAAATCTAGGAGATCAACCTCCGATCTAGGAGATTTCTTTCAGATAACCACCCACCTTCTCCATTTGAAGAGCTTGAAGGAGAGAAGGAAGAGAGTGTTCCTCAATTCAATCTACCTCCTTTTCTTGAGAGGTTGATCCATCCTATCCAATGCACACTAGAAGAGGTTGAACTTTTGGGAGAATTGAACATTTTATGTGTTAAAATACTCCTTCACCAAGCTATTAAATATGTTCCCATCTATAATAAGCTCATCAAGGAGAAATGTTTCAAAAATCCTGGGAGAAGAAAAGGATACACCCCCACCATAAATGTTGCTGGGAAATTATCTGATTTGATGCTTGGGAGGGTGATCTTCCCGAAATATCTAGACCCTAGAAGCCCAATAGTAGATGTGCACATTGATGGCCTTATAGTCCCTAACACCCTGATTGACCTTAGGGTTGCAATAAATTTGATGAATAAGGAAATCATGCTAAAGCTAAATCTCCAAGGACATTTGAGAAATACCACCACAGTGTTGCAACTTGTAGATAGATCCATAGTAGCTCTTGAGGGAGTTGTTTAATATGTTATGGTCTCCATTAACTCTTGGGAATATCCTATTGATTTCCTGGTTCTCCAAACCAAAACCAGGTTTACCTATTATCCTATCATCTTGGGAAGGCCATGGTTAGCCACTGCTGATGCTTACATTAGTTGTAGGGCTAGGAACATGACCATTAAGAATGGACTTTTTCTAAACAGTTGGTATTGTATCCTCCTGTTTAGCCTTCTATTGAGCATGACTTACCCTTGTGGTTAGAAGAGGAGGAATAAGATGAATGGTATCACACCACCCCCACTCAATATGCACTCTAGAGATCATTACAGGAGGGGGGGAACCTAATGAATATGATATCATTGACCATATCCTTCATAATAAACCTCCCACTCCTATCCCCATTGATGAGTTGATGAAAGAACTTGATAGTAATCCCTGGGATGACTTATGCCCTATTGACTCAAGTCCAGACCATGTAAAGATTATAGAGTTTGGCTCATATAAAACTTTAAATATCAACCCTTCTCTCTCGGTCAAACAATAAGAACAATTGTGCAAAGTGTTGAGGAAACACCTAGATGCTTTTGCTTGGGGCTATAAGGAAATGAAAGTTGTGCATCCCTTGGTCTGTACTCACCATATTTACATCAATCAAGGATGCAATCCTATGCACCAACCCTAAAGGAGGATGAATCCAATTCTTAAGGACATTGTGAAAGAAGAACTACAAAAACTACTGGATGCAGGGTTCATATACCCAATTTCAGATAATGAGTGGGTGTCACCTCTTGTGTTAATTCCTAAGAAAAATGGGAAGTGGAGAATCTAAGTGGATTATTGGGAAATCAACAAGTCTACAAAGAAGGACCATTTTCCCTTGCCCTTCATTGACCAAGTCCTAAATGGTATTGCATGGAAGAAATTATTCTCCTTCCTGGATGGATTTAGTGGATACAATCAAACCCAAATTAACCCTGAATACCAAGACAATACCACATTCACATGTCCCTGGGGTACCTTTTCTTATACAGTTCTTCCATTTGGTTTGTGCAATGCCCCTGCTACTTAATAGAGGGAAGTTTTGAGTATTTTTGTTGAATTAGTTCATGACTCTGTTGAAATATACATGGATGATTTCACTCCTTATGGATGTGACTTCCTTTAATCTCTCTCCAATCTACACAAGGTTTTGAAAAGAATGCATTGAAATGAATCTCTCTCTAAGCTCTGAGTAATGTGAGTTCTTAATGAATGAGGGGACTATCCTTGGCCATTCAATATCCAAGGAAGGGATATAGGTGGACCCAAACAAATTTCCATTATCAAAAGGGTCCCTATCCCTCATAAACAAAGGGATGTTAGGAGCTTCTTGGGACTAATAGGGTATTATAAGAGATTCATCCAAGACTTTAGTAAAGTGGATTCACCTTTTTTTGGTCTACTTTCCAAAGGTTTAGATTTCTGTTGGACTAGCAATAGTCAAGATGCCCTTGAAGTGTTGAAAGAAAAGTTGACCACTACACCCATCCTAAGAAGTCCCAACTGGGAATTTCCTTTCCATATCCATACTGATGCATCAGATAAAGTTGTGGTGGGAGCCTTGGGACAAGTAGAGGATAAGTTTCCTTGTGCTATTTACTTCATTAGTAAGAATTTGTCTAAAGCTAAGCTGAATTACACAGTCACTAAAAAAGATCTCTTAGTTGTAGTACATTCTTTAAACAAATTTAAGCACTTGGGTAGAAAACTTTTGTTCATACTGATCATGAAACCATTAAATATTTGATGAAAAAGCTTGATGTTAATGCAAGGATAATTAGGTGATTGTTATTGTTACAACAATTTGATTTGAGATTCATTGACAAACCAGGAAAATAGAATGTGGTTGCATATTTTTTGTCCAGGCCCAACCTTTCCTACAGGTAATGAAGAGACGGTGGATGATCAACTTCTAGATGATCACCTCTTTTCCATCTCACTACTTTCTCTCTAGTTTGCTTACATAGAAAACTACTTGGTTGCTCAGAGGTTCCCTCCTAATCTAACATTCAGGGAGAAGAGAAAGATTGTAAGGGAAAGCTCTCCTTTCACTTGGATTGGGGGCAATCTTTTTATATTGGGACCAGATCAAATCTTGAGGAGATGTCTAAGAGAGGAGGAGGTATTTGACATCCTCTCATCATGTCATGATGGTCCTTGTGGAGGTAATTTTACTACAAAAAGGAAAACCTTTAAAGTTTTACATGTTGGTTACTATTGGCCCACCTTACATCAAGATGCAAGGAGATATACTAGATGTGATCAGTGCCAAAGAATGGGCAAACCCACACCCAAAGATGAAATGCCCCTACAAACTCAAGTGGCCTTAGAGCCATTTGAAAAGTGGGGCATGGATTTTATTGGGCCAATTGATCAACCATCAGGGTAGAAAATTTACATCATTGTGTGCACTAATTACTTGACAAAGTGGGTTGATAGAAAGGCAGTCAAAGAAGCAAATGAGCAGAAAGTGGCAGGATTTTTAAGATAAAAAATCTTCTACAAGTGTGGGTACCTAAGGGATATAGTTAATGATAAAGGAGCACAATTCAAATCCAATTTGATTGAGGATCTCATAAGGAAGCACCATATCAATCACAAGACGTCCACTTCCTATCATCCTCAAGAAAATGGGCAAGTAGAATTCACAAATAGAGCACTGGAGATCATCCTCACCAAGGTTATTAGTAGCAATAGGAAATATTGGGTAGAGAGACTAGTAGAGGCCACTTAGGCCTACAATACCACTTGGAAAACCACCACTAGATTCACTCCATATGATTTGGTTTATGGGAAGGAAGCTCTACTTTCTATTGAGTTTGAATATATCACTTTGAGAATGGCATCTTAGTTGGATTTAGATGACGCCACAACAAAAAAATAAAGGTTTCTCCAACTAAATGGATTATATGAGTTTAGAATGCAATCTCTCTTACACACTGAATTCATACAGCGACAAAGGAAGGTCTAGCATGACAAGCATATCAAGGAAAAGACTTTTCAAGAAGTGGATTGGGCCATTTTATATGATTCTAGGTTCAAAGATTTTAAAGGGAAGCTAATGACAAGATGATTGGGCCCATACCTAGTGGGAAAGTTTCATGAAAATGGATCTGTCCATATTAGAACCATTGATGAGGAAGGAAATCCCTTGGTTGTCAATGGTTACAGGTTGAAGTTATATAGAAGACATTTGTCCAAGGATGAATTTATCAGTTTAGACAACAAGGAACTAAATGTGATTAGCAGAGAAAAAGAAAAAAATTAATAAAGATCCCTAGGTGAAAACCTCCCTTGACATACCTAGGGAAGGCATGCAAGTTGAAAACATACTATGAGGTAGCCCATGTGTCTCAAAAAAAAGAGAGAAAAAAAGGGAGGGAAAAGAAAAGAGAAAAAAGGAGAATCTTATATCATATTTGCTAACCTTTTTTTTGTTTTGCATAGTTGTACACAATGGAATATTTCATGGCTATAGGCCAAGACCTACAAGATACCATCCATCCCTCTCTCCACAGACATCATATCCATCCTCTCCATTCACATTACTTCTCTCTCCACCATCCCATCATCAACAAATATGAAATTCACCTCCTCTCTGTGATGCTACAGGAAGGAACTGTATTGCTACAAGAAGGTCCTATAAGGCTATAGGAGGAGACTGTAGAGCTATAGGAGGGAGATCTGAGGAGGAAACCAATCCAAAATACCTTCCTAAGTTTAAGAAATGATAAAGAGGGTCCTCCTATGGCTTTTCCATCACCTGGCCATCATCCATCCACTCATTTCACCAAATGTTTACTCAAACTTCTCCACTCTGTCCTACCTTAAGAGAAAAACATAGAAGCTATCATTTTATATCTCTATAGTGCCTACACTACTCCTCCATGATTCTAATCCTATCCTCATATCCCATCATCATCTCCCTTATCTCCCTCATGCCAATTGAAGACTTCAAGGGGAGAACAAAAGACTACTACAGGAAGAAACTCCTCCTGTAGCAGCTTGTAAAGCCACACAGTAATCACTGATATTATGTTTCTTTCCACCACCAAAAGGGATGATGAAACTTTTTTTGTAGCCATGAAGAGTAACCTCGTTCTTATGGAGGCTTTCCACTAGTAGTAACAACCTGGGTATCATAAGAGGCACTTTAAAACACATAGCAACAACAACAATCAAGGTAGCATAAAAAATGAAGACATGCACATGAAATAAGTCAAAGAGGTCAAATCCCTTGATCATAATGATGTATGGTCTAGCTCCATCATGCAAGCCTTTGTAGTAGATCAATCCACAAGTAGGATCAGGAATGGCAACCCTAACCTCATCCCTCTGCATAAAAATAACAAAAATGTGTTTTAAGCAAGAAAAGGTGTTTTAATAGGCTGGAGGTGGCTAGTGAACTTGGCCACCCTCAACTACTCAACTCAAGTGTGAGTTAAGTCACCCATGCAATGTGGAAATGTCAACTCAAAATGAAGTGGTGTCCTCAAAGAGTGGGGTGATAATCACGAGGAGGGATAGATGAGTACAGTTAGTGGGGAAAACAATCCAAAAGAATAAACTCGTGTTAATGACAAGTCACTACAACGCTCCAAGCTTTTACCCAGAAAAGGATATTGCGTTTTGTATCAACTTCATTTGCACCATCACTCATTCCAAAAATTGGTGTAGGATGGACGATCTATTGCATCGAGAAGCCTAGAGTGCCACTGAGGAGTTTCAAACCCTGCCTGTACAATGCTACATGAGAAAGCTACATGAAGGCCTGCAATTTCTAGAGGAGAGGCAAGAGGAGCCGCAAGAGGAGCCACATGAGGAGTTGAGAGGAGGAAAAGGAGTCATAGTGGCTTGATACTATCTCAAAAATTTCATACACACCTAGAATTTATTTGATAAGAAGTAAGTGATACCTTCCTTATTTGTTTCTACGCCCAGTTTCATGTACAGTCTACTTGAAATTAAGGGCCTATAGTAGTCAATTGATCAATAGGGGATCCTTTTGGAAGTTTCTGTGGTTAATATAAAATAAAATAGCTAGGTTAATATCAATTTGAGTGTCCTTCTTCCCCACTATCACCAAGCACTGTGCCATTGTTTCACCACTTTTTATGCCACTATTTCACCACTCAGTTTGCTTGAAATTTTTAATTCCACACCTGCATAGAATCAAAGAGAAATAAAGAAGTGATGGAGGGAGGGTTTAATACAGGGGAACCTTTAGACACCAGGAGAATTCACCAACACCCTCATGTAGTTGACATCTTCAGAAACCACCACTGGTTGGGTTTCTTTGAGCTACTAAAGGGGTATGCTGATGATCTTGTCCATGAATTTTCCATGGTATTGCACTCTCAAGGGGAAGACGGTGCCACAACTGTTGTCAGAGGGTTAGCCATTTTTATCAGTCCAGAAACTATCAACAGAGTAACCACCTTACCTCTATGAATTATATGGAGCAAAGAAGACAAGAAGGTAAGTGTCACAGCTAGGAAAACCTACTTCCTTTCAAAAGAGAAGCATGTAGAAGACAAGAATGGAGTGAGAATATAAAGTCTGCCTTACCCTTGGGATGAGGTAGCTTACCATATCCTTAAATACATATCTTGTGAAGGGAGATTAAGTGTGGTTTATTGCTACCACTTTAGGTTGCTCCAAGAGCTAAGATTCAAGGAAGAATTACCCCTTTCTAAAAGAGTTAGTGTCCCTCATTTCCTTCTACAGTCAATCATGGAGATGAGTTAGAAGGTAAGGGAAGGAAAACACCAGCATTTAGGTCACCACGACCTCATCAAATTGATAGTGGTAGATTCTCTTAACCATTTGAGAATCATTTTCCTATGGAACAAATTTGTAGACATGGATAGGGACATTTTCATAGAAACACAAACCCTTACACCAGGAAAGACTCCAACCTCTGGTTTTGGAGGAAAAGAGGCAGAAAAATATGAAGAAGAAGAAAGAAAGATAGAGGAGGAGGAAGCAATAAGAACGAAAGAAGAAGAAGGAAAAAAAAAGGAAAAAGAGGTAGCAGAGACAGAGGAAGGAGAAGTAGAGATGATAGGAGAAGAGGAGGATAAGAAAGGAGAAGAAAGAATAATCCATGAGAAGACTTATCCACCCCAAGGAATAGAAGACGTTGAATAGGAAGTAGCTTCAACCTTAGCTACATTGGGCACTCTTGTCAAGCCGAAGAGGAAGCAATTAAGACCAATTCAAATGTATTTCAGAACCAGGAAGAGCACTAAATTAGAAAAGGAAAGCCAAAAACTCCTACAAGGGTTCCTATAATTATTGATGAGTCACCAAGAAAAAAGGAAGAAACAAGACTCAGTGAGGGAAAACTTGAGGATGTCGCCCCTCGTAAAACAAAAACCAAGTCACCCATAACATCTGTGACTGGGCCTACCACTAGATCTGTCACCTTGAAGAAGCCAAGGACACAATCTGCCTTGGATGAAGAGGAAAATGAAAAACAACAGGAGGATCAAGGTTTGCTCCAGGAGAGACAGGTTTTGCTACAGGAGGGGCAGAGTTTGCTACAGGAAAGACAGGGGAAGCTACAAGATCCCAAGAGAGACTCATAAGAGGTAGCCACCACCTCAAAGGTTGTAGGAAAATACCAACAAGAGCTCTAAAAACCTATCCCACAACCTAGCTTGAGCTCCTACTACAAATTCTTTAAAGGATGGAGGATTATCCTTGAAAAATTTGTAGTCCCACCCCTTTATGAGTTGGAGATAGAAAGAGGGAGAACCCATAGGTGGATGCAAATTGCTAAATCTAAGAAGGTATAGGATGTAGACATCATGGAATAAAATTTCATTGAAATGAGAAAAGAATTAAGTGATCTAGGAATGAGGGAGTCTATGATGAAGGAACAACTACAGGTAGAAAACATGAGCTTGAGAGAGAGGCTGCAAGAGAAAGAAACACAACTTACCACTGTTGGGTCAATTTATTGAGTAAATTAACACAAGTATTTTATTATTAATCCAGGTTTGTAAAACTTAGAAGCATGTCCATATTCTATGGATTCCAATGGTAGTCAATTTTAGAAGATGAATTAGAAAGATTAAAAGAAATGCATATTACAAATATAAACTCTAATTAAGTAATTTCTAATTCGCTTAAATCATATGTGGGATGAAGCTCCTAACTTAGGAGAACTTAGTTGTCCTTCCCTACGATACTATTTCCATGAAGAGAAATCCAATAGCACTAATTAACAATTGTTTATGATGCTTTAGATGTAAAAGAAAGAGGCTCCTAACTAAGAAGGACTAGGTTGTCCTTCTTCACAATTCTTTTCTTCACACTAGAAACGTAGAAATAACTTCAAATAAGAAAAGGAGAATGAAATTCAGTTTTAGTTCAAGATCAAATAGAATGGGAATTTAACTTAAATTCCTATGCGTTCCTTCATATGTAGATTAGAATTAAACCAATATCCATTTAGTAACCATCACACATCTAAATACATTTTAAACAAGAACTAATTTATGAAAACTATGAAAGTTTAACCAAGAAGTGCACTTAGCTTGGTGTGGGGGGCCTCCACCCTTGCTTTGCACACTTGAAGAAATCTCAGCTACAACAACTTCAGTAAATCAACCAAACATGAACAAAAAATTGAAATGAAACAGGTTCTTCAATTAACTTTCAATCTTCAAAGAGTCTCAAAATCGGATTACATAAATTCTCCATCCTTAAGCCTTCAATAGTCTTGGCTTAAATAGAGAAATAATAAAAAAATTTGAATAAAAATTCTATAACAACCTTATCTATCCTAATCCCATATATCCTGGTCGAATCCACCCATTCAATTACACAAAATTTGGAAAAATCCCACAAATCACTAATTTTGGCCTATTTCCTAGGGATTTCCTAAATGACTCGTCCTGTTTGACCAGCTTTGACCGGGCCTGTTTAAGCTTGATTTGAATGAACCAATAGGAATTCGTTTAATCTTAGTTCCCAAGCTTTCTAGAAATGTGCTCACTCATGCCCAGATGTCCTGAAAGTATGCCAATGAAGCCATTATGGGAATTTCTCATCCTGTCCAAAAATGCACTTAAAATCCAATTTTTGTAAAAACAACTAAAAATTGAAAAACGTAATTTATATACCTGAATATGCATAGATTGGTCAAAATAGGGTGTATATGGATGGTAAATGGATGGATAACATGGAAATTAGGTGTATTTTAATAAGAAAATTTTGATAAAAAACGAGGGCCAACATCTCCCCCCTTGCTTACTCTCAAGCATTTCCTCATGCCTGCCTCTGTCTCCTTGACCTTTTGCTTCTATATGCTGACTAGCTTGCTGATGTACCTGTGGCTCTGACCCTTGAAGATGAATCTTCCTATTGAGCTACCTGTAAAAGGATATCTATGCCTTCATGTACTTTTTCTCCTTCCTTGTAGATGGCATTCTTTACTTTTTCTCCTTTTCTTTTCTCTATTTTTCTAAAAAGAAATTTCATCCTTTCTCTTTGAAGTGTTGTCCTTTGTAGTATTCTTCACCTATCATTGGAAAAATTGTGGCTTGGGCTATGTATTCTGGAGTGATGGGAATAAAAATGTCTTCGATGTGTGATGAGGTTTCACCACCAACAGACAAATACAAAAACTTTGCATTATTCTTCCTCTGATGATAAAACACCAGAAATAACACCAACAAATCATTTTAGATGAGCAGCTTCAGAAAAGACAACAAATACAACTTGAACTTTGTAGTACATTTTGACACAACGTTCATGTCCCTTTTAGATTAGCAATATCAACAACTTCACTTAAAGGAGCCAATATCCATTTGCCCTCACATCTTCACTGAAAGAAGCCAATCTTGCAATGTCACATAGTCATAGAGAAAACACCAATCAAACAAATAAAAGCTTCTTTCACTTGTGTAGGGGGTTCTATTCTTGTATAATTCCACTACAAAATAACTTGTGCCAATCCTTTTTATGACTAGGCATTCTCTTTCAATTTAGCCATTGTTTTACCCACACAATATGCAAAATAGGGGTTGAAAGAACCAGGAAAATTTCCCAAATAGAAACGAATTTGAGAAAATTACCCACGAGGAGCCTAATTGGGTTCATTCTAAAGAAAACCCATGTTTTCATTTTTCAAATTTCAATTTATTTGCTTAGAAAAAGCAACGAAAAATAGTGGCTTCTTAAAAATCGAAATGCATTTCTGGGACTGAATAAATTTTCATGATCGTTCAATTTGAAATCAATGTCTGGAAGATTAACCAATGTGTGCATCCAATTGGAAATCGATTTCTGGAGACAAAAACCATTATGCAATTTTGAATGTTGATTTTAAATTTAATAACACCACCACTCATTGCTTTAAAAAAAAAAATCAAATTATGGAAAAGGGAAATTTTCATAAATCTAAACAAGTATTTATTTTTTAAATTCACCTTCTTCACCTTCTCAAAAATTGAATGTTGGAGATTTACTTTATGTTGGAGAAATCAAAATGTTGAAGGTGATCTTATTTGGAGACATTGGATGCTGGAGAATGCTCAAGGTAACCATTGCATGCAACATAACCACTCATTCATTCACTACCTTTTGAGAAATTGATTCTTGGAAAATGAAAATCAACCTACAAGGTGATCATAATTATGCTCAGCTACATAATATTCCTTAAAAATCGAAATCTGGAAAATAAAAATCATCCTTCTCTACCTTTAATTTCTGTGTCTTCTCTCTTCCGCTGCAAAAAAATGATTCACTATTCTTCAAAACATTATCCTCTATATATATATATAAAAAAAAACATTTTGATCATGTTTTTCCTTGCACCTTGATTCATAAATCAATCTCTGTTTTTGCCAAACTCATAAAAAATTCCTGCTCTGTTTCAAAAATTCTCACTGTGGATGTGAATGGAACGAATTTGCTCATACAAACCATATGTGGATGATAAGAATTATGCCCACTGTGTTAAAAATAAGAAGAATTATGTTCTCTGTTTGTATCAAAATCGAAGTCAAAAACTTTGAGATAACTTGAGTTCCTTCTTGCTTCACGATCTCTGCACTTAGGTGGTGTGTTCTTGCTACACAACTACCAGATTTGTTGGCTTAAATCCCAGTCAACTCTGCGTGCTCCATTTTAAAAAAAAATCACAAAATTCTCCTCTTTGCTTTTAAAAAACCTCTGATCTCACAGCAACTTGAAAATGTTTTTGAGTTATTAACTTGTGTTCCTCTTCATTCTACAGATTTTCTAGAATTTGTTGTTGAGCTTGGTCAAATTGGCGCAACAAAGATCTTGGCTTGTAATCCTCTTCATTAAAACCAATGTTCAACTTCCCTACTTATTTCCACACTTCTTGTTCAGCATTGTGCTCTGCATTTCTCTCAATTCTAGTTTCTCTCATAAGGTTTTGACTATACACAACGTTGAAATCTCTTTCCTAGGCTTACTTTGAGCTATGATGGTGAAATAAATATGTAATGCAGGTTTGGACTATGTAAAAAAAATGTAATATAGAGCACTGTAAATTTTTTCAGGGCATTTGAACTTTATTTGACTGTTTCAATTACGCCAACTCAATGCTCATTGTACCTACCATGACTGTGTTCTCCCAGTGGCTACATCCTTCATATTACACAGTGTACAGGATTGTCTTGTCACTGCAGCATCATATTTTTTATCATGGCTGCTTCATACATGCCTTTCATTATATTTCATGCCCACTGTATTATATGCCCATTAGTTCCTTTTTCATTTTTTCTTTGGCATGTTTTTCATTGTAATTCTTTGCATATATCTTTAGGCATATACCTTAGCTCCCATACTTTGTCACTTTGTCTCTTATGTCTTAAATTTGTTATAAAATGACCCTAGGATAGGTCATTTAAAATAAAATAAAAAAAATCAACATTTAACCTTTGTATGGTTCATGTAGGTCAACATAATTTCTAAGGGGAAAAACATTGCCCTTATTTTTCAATCAAAAATGCTTATAAAAATGTATAGGGAAATGATTTTTTTTGTATGGTAGGATAATGTATAGGGAAATGATTTTGTGTGGTAGGAGTAGGGTAAATGATAGTTTGTAATATAGTTTATTATGATGAAGTTAATGGGATAAATGTGGAATGGTAAATGTAGTGGAATGCATATCAAGTACTAAATTAGTCTTAACAATCTCTAGAATCTTTTTAAAAAATCGAAATTTGAGGAGAAAATTTTGCACTTACTGTACATGTATTCCCATAAGATTTTTGATGTCAATGATGTCCTTCAGTCAAATGATGTTCGATGATGTTGATGGCTCTTCCAAGATGTTTTTAAAATGTAGAGACTTATTTCTGCTTCATGTTTTTCGCTTCTGACATTGATTCTGGATCTTTCCTTCTACATAATGATATTTCAGTGGTGTATCGGGTCCTTTTTGCACAATATTTTTCATGATGTATCAAGTTTCTTCTGCACAATGTTTTCAATGAGTATCAGGTCCCTTCTACCATGTATTTGAAGTTCCTTCTGCAATTCAGTTGCTCAATTATTCACATAGTTTTATTGCAAACTTCCCCCTTGCTCCTCAAGTCTTGCATTTCTTAGAGGATTGTTTCTGCAAAATCAAACACAAGTAAAAGTAAAATAATATAAAGAATTCATATAAGCCAAGCTAGTTGGTTTTCCTATATGAATTCAAGTTTGTATTGTGCCACTTTCATGGATTTTCACAACCAAACTCCTTTATTATTTTTTATCTTTTTCTATTTTTTTTTAATGACATCATGAACAATATGGCTTATGAAAGGCTTCTTTGGCATTTGATGTGGCTTTACATGGTGCAAAACTTGACTTATTCTTCTGATTATTAGCTTCATGTCTTTTGCCTCGATCTCGATCATGTTGTTGGGTCGTTGGTGTTGTTGGTCAACGACTGAAAGCAAGCTTCAAGAGTTTGATTTTCATTGGATGAACTCAAAATTAGGTGAATTTTCACTTTTCTTTGACTTAAACATTTTTATTCATATTCTAAAATATGAATTTAAAATTTGACTTTGAAAAGCCCTTTGTCCATGGTGTTCTCCTCTTATCTTCCTGGGACCTGCAAAAACATAACACTTGCTTGCAATATAATATTAGATGATGGAGGAAGAGAGGTGTATAGTCTCTCTTCTTCCAAGAAATATGTCAAATAATTACAAACAATGTTTGAAAACAAGTCCAAAGATGATATACAAATAAATTGCATTTGTTTTACCCCTTGAGAAATGGTGGCCAACCTAGACCTCTTAGTGGTATTTTGCTCATAAAATATTTATTTTATGTTCAATTAGAGTGATTCAAAGTCAAATTTGAAGTGAATTCATATGGATACTTCTAGTATAAACAGGTTTTCAAAATGGTTTAAAATGATATGCTAAAAATTATAAGGAGTACCATGTTTGATAGAGCTTCTTGTGAAGTTTTTACTAGACCAACAATCACTATTTGAAGTGTAACTTTTTCGTTAAAGATCGTATCAATGTGATTCCACTTAGAGATTAAAGTAGATTCATTTTTTTATTTTCAATAGAAACGGGTTTTTAAAATCAGTAGGTTTGATATCACAAAATTGGTGATGAACAGACCTAGGAGGCAAAGTTTTACTGTGGTGATTTGAAGACATGTAGACACTACATTTGGCATAACTTTTTTATTTGACCTCCAAATGGGATGATTGAAATTATGTATTTATCTAGACTTAAATATCTATCTCCCATATAAACATGTTTCGAAAATAAGATGATTTAGTATGTCAAACATGCCAATGAACAATCAAGACCTAGAATTGTGACCATGCAGATTTTTCGAGAAGCAGTTAGTATTTAAGAATAAATTTTTCATATGATACCTGATTAAGGTGATTCAAATTGATTTGGAAACTAGATTCTAAAGGTTATCTTCCCTATGAATTTAAGGTTAAAAAAAATCCACTAGAACCCTCAAATAAATGTTGTATTAACTTTGTCCTCAACATTTCACCTGAGACCTAGTTTTGATTTTGATCACATTTTTTTGTGATATAAATTTAAATTTTCAAAATGGATTCAAAAACTATATTTCAAGAGATATATTAAAAAAAAAAATGATTTCAAAATGATCCTTTATGGTTACCCAAAATAGTATTGAACAATGATGTGAAATTTTATTCATGAGAATTTAAACCAAAAATCTTATCGTGAAATCATTCTACCTATTTATTTATTTATGTTATTCTATCCTACTCTATTGTAGAAAAATAAGTCATTCTCTCAAATATAAGAGAATTTTCAATGCATCCATTTTCGTAACAAGATCATAAATAAACTCACAACCAAATTTGAAAAATATACTTTAATGAATGTTTGGACATGAAAAATTATTTGATCATCAAGATTTGATGAAAAAGAATGTTTAAAAATGGAGTATTATTGTGACTTAATGACTAGTTGAAACCAAGTTTTAAGATGATCTTTGTTTGTTTAGTTCTCGTTAATTGTCATAGCATAAAACTCTTCCTGTCGTATTTTTTCAAACTCTTGTATGCACAAGGGATCTTGTGATATACATGCTAGAAATTCTTCAATTTTTAGCTCTAATGTTTTATATTCATTGCATGTGATCCATGACTCATTCACCTCCTGACAAACATAGCTAAAAGAAAGTTCTAGATTCTCTTCCTGAAAAATCCTCTTCATGGATACTTTGTTGCTCTTCTATCCTTTGAAATGAATATCCGTCTCTAATTAGCATTCTAAATTGTGGACAAGGATTTGAGAATAGTCTTGTGGTGGCATACTCTCCTTCTCTAAATGACTTCTTTAACATCATTTTTTAGATCTTGTCTTTCAAATGGATTTTGTAGTTTTTTTTTTTTTTTTTTTTTTTTGGGGGGGGGGGGGGGGGTCTTGTTTTGGAAATCTACTTTTCTAATTTTTATGTATAAACATAAATAACCATAATGGAAAGTGTTTTTTTTTCTTTTTTAATATTCCTAATTGACTATATTGAAGTATGCTTCCCCGGCAACGACGCAAAAAATGTTGGGTTAATTGATTGAGTAAATTAACACAAGTATTTTATTATCAATCCGGGTTTGTAGAACTTAGAAGCATGTCCAAAGTCTATGGATTCCAACGGTAGTCAATTTTAGAAGATGAATTAGAAAGATTAAAAGAAATGCATATTACAAATATAAACTCCAATTAAGTAATTTCTAATTCACTTAAATAATATGTGGGATGAGGCTCCTAACTTAGGAGAACCTAGTTGTCTTTCCCTACGCTACTATTTCCATGAAGAGAAATCCAAAAGCACTAATTAACAATGGTTTATGATGTAGAAGATGTAAAATAAGGGGCTCCTAACTAAGGAGGACCAAGTTGTCTTTTTTCACAATTCTTTGCTTCAAACCAGGAATGCAAAAATAACTTCAAATAAGAAAAGGAGAATGAAATTCTGTTTTAGTTCAAGATCAAATAAAAGGGGAATTTAACTTAAATTCTTGTGTGTCCCTTCATATGTAGATTAGAATTAAACTGATATCCATTCATAAACCATCAAACATCTAAATACATTTGAAACAAGAACTAATTAATGAAAACTATGAAAATTTAACCAAGAAGTGCACTTAGCTTGGTGTGGGGGCCCTCCACCCCTGCCTTGGACACTTGAAGAAATATCAGCTACAACAACTTCAATAAATCAACCAATCATGAACAAAAAATTGAAATGAAATAGGTTCTTCAATTAACTTTTAGTCTTCAAAGAGACTCAAAATCAGATTACATAAATTCTCCATCCTTAAGCCTTCAATAGTCTTGGCTTAAATAGAGAAATAATAAACAAACTTGACTAAAAAGTCTCTAAAAACCTTATATATCCTAATCCCATCTATCTTGGTTGAATCCACCCATTCAGTTACACAAAATTTGGAAAAATCCCAAAAATCACTAATTTTGGCCTATTTCCTAGGGATTTCCTGAATGACTGGTCTTGTTTGACCAACTTTGACCAAGCATGTTTAAGCTTGGTTTGACCTAAAAAATAGGAATTTGTTTAAGATTATTTCCCAAGATTTCTAGAAATGTGCTCATCTCATGCCCAAGTGTCCTGCAAGTACGACATCAATGAAGCCATTATGGGAATTTCTAATCCTATCCAAAAATGCACTTAAAATCCAATTTTTGTAAAAACATCTAAAAATAGAAAAACATAATTTATATACCCGAATATGCATAAATTGGTCGAAATAGGGTGTATATGGATGGATAAAATGGAAATTAGGTGTATTTTAATAAGCAAAAATTAATTAAAAATGAGGGCCAACAACCACCATGGAAAGTCTCTCCATGGAAGCACCGCAATATACACAACCATCAATGCTTTATGCCCTCTTTCTCAAAGAATAGTGGCTATAGTTCCAAATCAAAACTTTAGCACAACATGGATCTATGCCCTTTCAAGATTACAAACAATTCATTGAATTTTGCAGCCAAGCTAACATAGAAGACAAAACAAAGTTGGTTGAATTTTACATGCACAACCTCACTTTAACAAATATGAATTTTTGGGATCCCAATGCAAGATTAAGAGATATGTCATTGATGGCTTTAACATAATGGATGAATCATGAGGAGACAAGAGCCGAGGAAGTGAAAATGGTAATGACAAAGGAATAAAAGGAACCATTGTATATTAGGGAATCTAGTGAGCCCAAAGGTTGTCATTAGCAATCATGGCCTCATCTCCATTGATGTTGCTTTAGCACCCAAACACCTTGCTTCCCAGGAGAAATTCATTCTACACTTTGAAGACACATCCAGGTTGTTGGGAACAGAAAGGTTGCAAGCTTTCCAGAGGAGATGGCATGCATTACCCCATAGTCTACAGAGCAGAGAAAATCACTCTTCGGGCAGGCTAAAGAATGCCTTGGAGAGAACACCATTATACAATAGGATCATGTAGAGGATGAAAATCAGGCGGATATGACTCAAGCTCAGTCCACCCTTGCTATTAGGCTTATAAGAAGGAAGAGATGAAGTAGGAGAGCAGAAGGAATGGACAAAAATAGAGAGGAATGCAAGTTTTTACCCCAAGAGGGCACACCATCTGAGGAGCCTTGGGATCTCAAGGAACCAATGCCATGAAAGAGCTACACATGAGTAACTGAGTTAATCATAGGATGAGCAACACCTTCAACATCATGGTGATGATGAGTCCCATCAATAGGTACATTTTTAGGATTAATATGCCATCCTCCAATGTTGGGTGCAGCCCAACTTAGCCAGATTTTGGGAAAATTTTGGAAAGAAATCCAAGTTTTGTGGAAGTACGCAGTAGAAAGGATGTTGCATAGTACAAAGTGAATCACACAGGAGAGCATAGGAGCACGACGAATACCGTGCAGCATCAGGGCTTTGCGGTGAAGCCCCTTCCTTTTTATAAAGCATTAAAATACTATAAAGTTGTGGGTTTTGGGCCATAGCCCCTTGTATTTCAGAAACCATGGTATCGTGTCAATGGTAATGTAATGATGTAAATCCCTCATGTAATAGCATATATAGAGATGAATAATAAAGAAGAAGAAATCGATCTGAATATGTATTGGATCAGATATATGTTTATGAAATACTTTTGTGGTTTGTATTTTGGAGGATGGGTGACGCTCTACAGTTGTGTGCGCGGAGGCTTGGTCTATAGCTGAGTGCACAAACACCTTGCAGCTGTGTGTGTAGGGAAGAACTATTTGTTGCACGAAATCCCATATTATAAGAAACAATTCTTGTGGATGTAGTCCCACATTGGGATGAACCATGATAAAATCTGTGTCTTAGTGTTCATTTGCTTATTATCTGCCCTTTATTTCAGTATTGTACAGTTTATGAATGTTTATGTTATGCTTAATTGGTGACTGTAACTCTGTGAAGTAAATTATAAGTGTGAATTTGTTTATAATAATTAAAGCATAAAAATAATACAATGGTGCCACAGTGCGATATCCCTCAGGATGCAGAAACCCGGTTCTGCAACCTCCCATAATCACTTCAGGTGAGCTGCGATCTTCTTGTAGGTCGTTGCCGAAAGGGCCATTGGTTGAGGGTTTTGTTTGTGCGTAGCACACTTTGAACCTGGGTCCTGCCCACCTAAGCCAACAAATGGAAGTGATAATGGGAGGTTGCAGAACTAGGTTTCTGCTACCTGAGGGATATCACGTTGTTGCACCATTGTATTCTTTTTATGCCTTAATTCTTATAAACAAATTCACATTAATAAACAACTTCACACTTATACTTTACTTTGCAGAGTTGCAGACATCAATGAAGCATAACATAAACATTCATAAACTGTATAGTACTGAAATGAAGTGCAGATAATAGGAAAATGAACACTAAGACACAACTTTTATCGTGGTTCATCCCAATGTGGGACTATGTCCACAAGAACTGTTGCTTATAATATGGTATTTGGTACAAAAAATAGTTCTTCCCCTCACACACGGCTGCAAGGTGTCTATGCACGAAGTTGTAAATGGCCTACGCACTCAACTACAAACCCAAGCCTCCCTGCACACAACTTCGAAGCCTCACCTGTCCTCCAAAATACAAACCACAAAAGTATCACATAAACATAGATATGATCCAATACATCTTCTGATTGATGCCACCTTCTTTATTATTCATCCCTATATATACTATTACATGAGGTATTTACATTGTTACATTACCATGGACCTGATACCATGTTTTCCGAAATACAAGTGGCTATGGCCCAAAACCCACAACTTCACAATATTTTAATTCTTTTACAAAATAGAAGGGGCTTCGCCGCGAAGCCCCAATACTACATGGTCTTTGCTGTGTTTCGTTTCTCTGCTGCACGGTTCACTTCGTAGTCTACGACATCCTTTCTACTTTGCACTTCCACAAAAATCATATGTCTTCCCAAAATTTGCCCAAAACCTGGCCAAGTTGGGCTACACCCAATAGGCCCCCAACACTCATATGTGACCCTTCTTGATTCACTCAGCTATTGTGCCATGAATCTTTTCTGCTATGCTCATGTAGGCCTCATTATATTGCTAAAGTATTTATGCTACCTATTTCTCCTCTCGACACACTTCTTCTAGTAGTGCCTCTATTGTTGGTCTGACAATATTTTGCAACACTTCTTTCTCCTTTTGTTGCATATCCTTGGGCCTATTTTTGAATTCTTGCGAGAGTTGGAGGGCCTCATCCTACCACAGCTAAGTCCTCTCTGTCAAAATCTGCTCTTTTCTCTTAAGTTCATCGATCTGCTTTTGAAGAGCCTATCCTTCAGTGATTTTGGCGAGCTTCTATGAGACTAGTAAGGTATTCGCAGTTGCCTAAAGTTCTTCCAACTGCTTCTACTTTTTCTAGAGCTCCTCTTCAATCCTCTGAATGTTTGGATCCTCTTGCAATGAGGTCTAAATCTACGTAGTTTCATCTAGTAGTTTTCCACAGTCCACCACTGCATCAAAAATGCCTTTCAATGCAAATTTTAGATCCATTTCCCTCTGTTCACATACTTCTGGTGGCAGGACTGGATGCAGCCTCATTTGCATCTCAGTAATCTTCAATTCATACTCAAACTTCATTTCTTCAAGCTTATTCTTTGAATCCCTTATTGTGAGGCTAAGCTTCGTGACCTTCTGTGTTGATGACTCTTCTTCATAGACCTTTACCTCCATAACTATACTACAGGTTTTTTTGATGGCCTCCTCTAGTTGTTGTTTTTGAGAGCATGCTCCATCCTTTCCTTAAATAGATAATCTATCTCCTTCTTCAATGAAGCTCTTTCATTCTCCACTTGAATATTTAATAGTGAGGTGCATTTTTCTCTCTCCTGCGGTTCAAGTTGGAAGTTGTGCAATGTCTAGGATGGCAGTGTGGCGATGTTGATATTGACACGGTACCACCTTTTTGCTCTCTTTTTTCCTTCGGCTGATTCAAAATGTAAAGCTTCAACTGGTATTTGTAGAATCCTTAACCCATAAGTTGTTTCTATTTGTTGCTCTGGCTACAGTGGTTGACCCGTTTGTTCTAGCTGTCTAGATGTCTGCAGTAGTGCCTTTAACTCTACAATACCTTGTTGAACATCTGCCAAGAGCACTCTGTAATTATGATCAATCCTGTATCAGGTTTTTGTTGTTACTTCCTAGACTTTATCTCCAATTTCTTCGATGTTCCCATCAGTAAAGACAAGTGGTATTGCACCCTTAGATTTGTTTGCCTTTTGCTTCTTCCCTGCGCTTGCCATAGGCGCTATAGGTATCCTTTTCTTGATGATGAATGATGATACCTCTTCTTCCTCTTCGTCATTTAGAGGGTCCTCGACACCTTGTTCCTCCTCTAGCTATGTCTCTTCTACGTCTTTTCCTTTGACATTTCCACTTGGACCAACATCCGACGCGGTGTCCTTCTCTACTCCAATGTCTTCTATGGTTGGAGTCATCCATTCTGCCAACCAATGTTGTATTATGCCTAGGAGGTCATCTTTGGTGACCAAATATGATAGAGGATGCCATGTCTCCATCGGATCCTTCCAAGCCTTCACATATACCCTATGAAAGTTTGCCTTAAACTTTGTTATATTTTGATACTTATCATACAAACTTGGTGACAACCTAGGACGTTGGTTCACCACCATGTGTAAGTCCATGTCCAATAGTACAAACAAGATCATTTTCTCTTGTGCACGTGCTCACTCCTTGGTATGCCAGAGTGAGGCATACCACACAGCTTCGCATACATCTGCTTTGACTAGAGGAAACTGTGAGTCCTTCAGCTCCTTCCATGCTAATAGCTCGATGATTAAGATCAACCACGCGTAGTGAAATGTCTTACCCTCTTCCCGTGCTTCTCCAGTCCTCCAAAAATTTCTTGCATAAATACTCAGCCCAGTTGAATTGAACCCCATTGTTTCACTGTGCAGCTAAGGAAACAATGTTTGCGAGGACTTCGTTTGCTCTACACTTCCTCATTATATTTTTTTCTAAGATGTATGCGGTGAAGCACACCCCTTAGTTGTGTAGGTTTTAACCCTGTACAGAAATTACCTGCATACGAATTCTAAAACAAAGAATATAAACAATGTGAGAGCATAACACATAAAACACATATGCACAGATATTTTTCCCTGGATCCCAAAACCGGGACTACCAACTTGATTTTTCATTATGTTCCTTTCAATGTTACAATACATAT
>APFE031272602.1:0-25948 GCA_000404065.3 Pinus taeda | reverse complement strand
GGTTTCTCATCTACTTTCTTGGTCTTGAGATTAGTCAGTCTAATTCAGGAATCATATTGGCTTAGTCAAAGTATGCATGGGATCTACTTGCTAGATTCAAGATGACTGACTGCAAGCCAACAATCATACCTTTCTTACCTGAAATTAAGCTAGAAAATGGAAGTACAACACTATTGGTAAATTGTACACTTTATAGGAAGTTGGTGGGTAGTCTTTTGTACTTCACTCACTCATGACTAGACATCTCCTATGCCATTAGAGTAGTATCCAGGTACATGCAGGAGCCGCATGAGCTCCATTGGAAAGCAGCCAAGAGGATTCTTCGATATGTTAAGGGGACCACAAATTATGGTATCCAATATTGAACAAGATACTTGTTAGATATAACTGGGTATGCAAATTCAGATTGTGTAGGCAATGGCACAGATCGCAAGTCCACTTCAAGCTATGTTTTAAGCCTTGGATTAGGGCCTATCTGTCGGTCGAGTAAAAAGCAATCAGCAATTGCTTTATGTTCAACAGAGGCAGAGTACAGGGGTGCAATGCATGCAGCCACATAGATTGTCTGGATGCAACACTTTCTGACAGAGTTTGGCAGACAGTTCCATTGCCCAATGGTCATCTGGTGTGACAACCAAAGTATTTTAAAATCTCGCAAAGATACAGTCCAGTGACGGCGTACTAAACACACTGAAGGTCACATGCACTTCCTTTGAAGCTTGATCCATGATGGTATCATTGATTTGCATTATTGTTCCTCCACCTAACAAATGTCAGATATCTTTGCCAAGCCCTTCATAGAACAATGATTTGTAGCATTGAGAGATCTTGGTGTGAAGGCTACAATAATTGCCTAGCAGTTGTCTCAGTAGCATTTGAGGGGGGGTTTTGTTCCCACTAGGTTTTCCCTGTTTCCTATTATTTTTTTCTTATTAGGTGCATTGTATGTTGGGTACCTAACATGGCTACATATTGCTGGGACCCACTTTATTTTCACCTTAGTTAAGCTTCAGGGGGTATTGGTGTATAACATCTCTATGTATTTTCCCTATTTAGTCACCCTTAGTTGTACTTCAGTCAGACTAGTTGAGTGGAGTCATGCATGCATGAGTTTTACTTCTCTTCACTATGAATGGAGTCATGCATGGCCATGGAATAGTTGACTGATGATTGCATGTTGATTCTCTGGTTAACTAAGAGTAGATGTCAGTTGACTTCAGTAGAATTCCACTTATGCATGTTGAGATATTGAGAGAAATTAAATTCTAATCTCTTTTACAATCTTTAGTTATTAGCTTGTGATTGTTACTTTTGTTTCCACCTAAATTTTCTGCAGTTGTAACACAATTTCACATAAAGGGGACAGGTAGGCGCTTCCTGCAACATTGGTTCCTTTTATTTGTTGTGAAGTCTGATGTCAATAAAATTCTCAAAATGTAAGAGGCTATCCAAATTAAAAATATATAAAACTTTTAAAGCGATACATTGTTATGTACCGATATTTGATTCACAAATTCGTCCATTCTATGTTTGACATTCTTCTACATGTTGTTGAATCAATTGATGATGCAGGATGCTACAGGGGAATGCTCTCGAGGGTCCAATTCCTCCAAGCTTTTCCAACTTAACGTCTTTGAGAACCCTGTATGTATTTGTTTACATTTCCGGTGGCATTTATGCTATTTCTTTTTTAACTTGAAATGGAATTGTATGTGTGAAGTAAATTCTATCATAAATTGATTTTAGACTACTCTGTTTGTTGGCATACTTATGGTATTCATGCTTACAGGAGAATAGGTGAAATAACTGCGGGCATCTCTTCATTATCATTCTTAAAGAACTTAAAGAATTTGACTCAACTGTAAGTGAAATTACTTTTTTGAGTTTATAGACCTGAACTTAATGCAAATGATTTGACTTTGCTATTTGCCTTGCGCATAATAAGATTTATGACATTATGTTTTAATGCAGAGTGCTAAGAAACAACAAGATTTCTGGTGAAATTCCTTCATTCATCGGAGAAATTAGTGGGTTGCAATACTTGTAAGTCGTTGTTTATTGTTTTATAGATTCTAAGATTATGGGATGTCTTGGATCATTATGATTATGACAACTTTTAAAGTATAATTTTTCCTCTTAATTGAAGTAGTTAAACAATTTTTTTTTCTTTTCTAAATGATATTTTTAGACATTTTTATAAAATTATAAAAGTGATTAATATTAGACAATTAAAAAATATTCTTGATTTATTGTAAAATTTATTTGATGATGAGAAAGGCATGCAATACTCCGTGTGTTTCCAATTGGTTTCAGTCCTTCCTCTGCTTGTCTATTCAACAAGCTATCGAAGCCGGTTTAAGACTCTCTGAAGAGCAAGATCCAAAGGTTTGAAGGTCAGATTGAGTTTGAGGTTGAGATTGCACTTTTGAGAGAGCCGTGTGCATATTAACTTTTGGTATTTTAAACTAATATTGTTTATTCCCTGAAGCATAAAGGGCATCGTTATATTTATTTTATAAAGATTCTACTTAGGGTAAAATTTCTTTTAAAAGAAATATTTTATTTAGTAACAAGGCGTTTTATATAGCTTTATATGGTGATAAAGAATTTTGCTTATTGGTAAAATGGGTTTTGGTTTTATTTATACATTAATTTTTTTTAGTTGAAAAGAAAGGAATGGTGTGATTTCAGGGATATTAAAGAGAGAAGGGAATTTTTTCTCTTGGCATTATAAGATTTTTTAATGGCTTATATAAATAATCTTGGGAATACATGGGACAGATTGTTATTGGCAAGAACTATGAGTTTTGGTCTATGAGAGTGACAAACTTCTTGCAAGTACAAAATTGTTGAGAAGCAATGGAGAATTACTTCGTAGAGCCAAATCAACAACTATGCTGGCCATGTCTAATGCTCAGACAAATCGACATGCAAAAATGAGGAAAAAAGAGAACAAGGCCAAGTTTTGGATGTAGAATTCAGTAGATGATTCAATTTTTCCTAAGATAATGTGAGCATTAGTGCAAAGCAAGATTGAGATATCTTGGCATTAGCATATCATGGTAATGACAAGGGAATACTGTGAAGCTTCAAACCCTAAAGAGAGCTTGAAACATTGAATATGAAGGACACAGAACATTGATCAGTTCATGATTAGAGAGATGGGAGCTGTCAATAAGCCAAGGACTCAGGGAGAGATGATTGAAGATCAGAAAATTGTGAAAAAAGTTCTCAAGAGCCAACGTAAGAAGTTTGAGATGGTTGTCATTGTCATAAAGGAGTCCAAAGATCTTTCCAAATTGAAAGTAGAATAATCTATTGTTAGTTCTAGTAGCATCGGATGTGTTCTAGCCACGAAATTTGGTGGAGAGGTTAGAATACATGAGATCTCCAAAACCTAGAAATCTTTTATGGAAATTCTACCTAGAGATGACTTAATTATATTATTAACCTATTTTTTTAATGTTCCCTAAGTCTAAACTTAGGAAAACTAGTTAATTAATCATAATATATTAAGTCAAGGTGAGAATTATTTGGAAATTCATACGGATTGATCCATAAATGATCCAAGTCATCTATTAAGATTTAATCTTGGCCATTGGAGTCCCAACATGAAGATATAAGAAAGGATCGTGGTGGTGATGGAGAATACACTTTAGCAGTTCAATTTCCTTGGCAGATCAATTTCCGGAGAGCAACAACAGTTGCCAGAGAGCCAGAGATCGAAGCAGAGAGAGTGAGGGGAAGACCCAATGAGGCTGGAGGAAGTTTTCTAGATCTAATCAGTACATTTGCAGAGAGGCCGAAATTTCTTTAGGACGCTGCGCAGAGCCTCAAGAAGGCAATTTGATTTGTTGGGAAGGAAGACACTTTCAGTTCCAGATGCCAGACAAAGGTTCTAGAGTGTTGGTGAGGTGTTTTCCTAGCCAGCAGCAGGCAGGACGATTTGATTAACATTCAGTTCAAGTAGCATGCAGAGTAGGCAGCTTTAGCTTGACATAGGGCCTGCACAAACCCAATTGGACGACTTGCTTTTCAGAGGCAGTCGAGTGTCGCAATTGCCCAGAGTGAGGGTAAATTTCCCTCTAGTATTTTTGCCAGTATTTTCTCTGCGAGATAACTAGATTTCGGCATCCAAATTTTTGTACTCAAAGTTTCTCACTGCTGCATAATAATAAAACCCTCAACTACTGCACTGGTTTTCCCAAGTTGGGTTTTCTTGGGGACAATTGTCCAAAATAACTGTGTAAATTTTGTGTGCGCTAGATTTTCTCAGATTCCAATGCTATTTTTCTTCCGCTGTATCTATTTGTGAAAATAACAGTGTGAATTATTTGGTATTTGTTGTAGCAAACTGCAAATAAATTAACAATTAGGAAAATAATTTCTAGTTGTTGTGATAGATGAAATTTTCACATGGTATCAAAGCATGAGTGATCAGCCGGGAAGCTCAGAAGTGGAGGAGATAATTTCACTACCAAATGGAGTGCCTAGCCGAAATTCCTAAAGGTGGCGCAGTTCATTGACACACAGACCGAATTGCTCAGGTAGAAAATTCAATCTTCAGTTGCAGGGTTGCAGAAAAGTCGAGTTGCTCAGGATAGTGATTCTGATAGTCAGAGGGAGAAGCAACAAATGAGATTTTAGCTTAGCAGATTCCTTGGTTGGACGCAGAGACTTTGCAGTAGTGTGCAAAAGCGAAATCTGCGTTGGGTGGAAGAGAAAAGCACATATAGCAGAGGCAAAATTTTTCTCAGAGGGTTTCTAGCCAAGAAATCTGGTTTTTCAACAGCAGATTGGCAGTAGTTGAGTGTAGATTCTCTCACTCCATAAGGGAGTGTGGATAGCAGAGCAACAATCGAGCAGAGGAAGAGGGAGTTTTCAGATCAAATTCAGAGATGGCCACAACTGGGCTCAGAGATTAGGATAGGTTGGAGGGAGTCTCCAACTATGTCATCTAGAAGGCTAGGATGTCCTTCCTTCTAGATGAATATTGCCTAAAAGCCTACGTGGACAATGTGGTAGCAGTCCCCCAAGATGCAGATCAGTTGAAGGAGTACATGAAGGAAATTGCATAGGTGAAGAAGATGATTTTGGATGGAGTCCGAGATAGTATAGTATCGCATATTTCTGACAAGAATATTTCCAGGGAAATGTGGGTAGCTCTCTCTATGATATATTAAAGTTCTTCCAAGCAGCGGAAGATGTTTCTCCAAGAGAAGCTGAGAATCATCAGGATACAAGTCCTGGGTCATCTTCCAAGTGCATCATACAACGATGGGGCCGGTTGGGCATGATGAACCAGATGCATCTTCCTCGTCTAATATGTGAATCTCGAGCAATCTATGACCATCTCTGGGGATCCATGGAGTGTTTTCTACTGTTATGGAGGCCCATGGCTCTATACACACACCCTACATGTGCCAATGTAGCCCTCTGGAGAGTTAGGACCCCATATAGGGAGTCCAAACTCAAAATGAAAACCATTTGCAATCCTTCAGAAGATCCAATGTCTCCCCTAGCCTTCCAACACAACAAGTCATTAAAGTAATCAGGTAAAAGAGCTTACAAACCATGGACAACAAGTGGACACTTCATAATAGCAAGCCCTTCCATGGTGGGCTTTGGCATGTGCGAATGTCTCGAAGCTCCAAAGGGGGTTAACCAAGTACCTTATTAGGTGATTTCTACCTTTAAAGGGGATATTATGTCCAAGGTACACCCTTCAAATGGTGATGGCATGTGACAAAGAGGTGAATGGAATAGGGAATGAAGAGAGGCAATCTTGGGTTACATATCGGGTATAAGGGTAGCTAGAAAAAGGGAAGCCCACACTTGGATATATAATGTATAGGAGAGAGAAATCGTGGTACATGAGGTGCCTTGACCTTGATTTTTCCACCCTTTTTTATATGCCTTTTTCCTTTTATGATTTTTCTTTGATTAACTACTCAGGGCTCAAAGGATAAAAGCACGATGTGTAAGATATAGTAGTGAGTACCCCCTTTAAGGTAGGGTGGTTCATTACCTATAGGGATTGGGACAATCATGGTTTTATGAAAGATAAAGGAAGCTCATCTAGGGCCTATGCAACCAAGGTGATGGCCATGGATATGGGGTAGAGCTCATGTATTGGCTTTTGCTCGTGATAAATATATTTGTCCCGACCGTCTTTTGCATCTTGCGGTACATTTTCTAGTTGAATGTGGCCATTTATGCTTCTACTTTTTCTTTTCAGCTGATTCAACCTTCGGGGCATCATTCCAAGCTGACCCAAGGTGGGGGCTAGGTAAAGCGGAGGCTAACCCTGTGTGGACCCAGCGAGGAAATGTGAACCCATGTGGGAAATATGATGGATGGGGTTATAATAAATGGAAGGGGAGTGATATATGTGGATGAGGGAGCGGGACCACGCAACCAAAATCGAGGTTTTTCATGTAATACCACCCTAAAACCAAATGGTCAGTAGAGGAGATCCCATGGGACTAAGATCTAATGGTACCATCCAAAACAGGTCTAGGGGACCAAAGGAAAAACCTAGCCCACTCTTAATGCCAAATCTCGCCATTAGTTCATGCCCAGAAGTGTCCATGATAAGTAAGCTCAATATTCAATTACCAAATGACAACATACCTTTAGGTTCGGGAGGCCCACCTTCAAACATACGGTCAACACAGATGGGTGAGGAACCACATGGCTGGCTCAGATGGTGGAGAAATGACACAACGCGCTATTTGGTGGCTGGTGGCTGAGGACCATCTTGGAGAATTTTTTTCTCCTAGGGATATCACCTACGAAGTGGTGGGTAACAAGTCCTCCATGTGAAATCTCTTGAAAATGTCTATTGCATACTTGCCCCGCCCCAAAAAGATATGCGCATCCTCTTGCCAAATCTCTAATCCCAAGAAGTAATGCATCAGTCCAAGATCTTTCATCTCAAACTCTAAAGCAAGATATCACTTGCAGTACTCTATGATTCTCGCTATACCTTCAATAAATAAGTCATCCACATACAATACTAGAATGAGAGGATCCTCACCAACAACAATGTAATAAAGGTTTGGATTTGCATCACTCTTCTTGAAACCCACCTATTGCAAGTAATAATCTATCCGATAATACCAAGCTTTTGGATTTTGCTTCAGTCCATAAAGTGCCTTCTTCAATCTGCGAACATGGGATTCCCTTCCATGCACCTCAAAGCCTTGTGGATGCTCAATGTAAACCTCCTCTTGAATAATCCCATTCAGAAATGCAGTCTTCACATCCATTTGAAGGGTCTTGCATTCCATCTCTATTGCCATAGACCACTGACCTAGTAGAAGTATACCGAGCAACTGGAGCGAAGGTCTCCTTATAATCGACTCCCTTTATTTATGAGAACACTCAAGCCACAAACTGAGCTTTGTACTTCCCAATGTTGCCATCCGCAACATACTTGATCTTATAGAGCCACGTGGAAGTCACCACTAACTTCCCCTTAGGCGTCGACACAATCTCCCAAACATGATTCTTCATGTGGAAGCATACTCTTCCACCATGGCATCTCTCCAGACCTGTTGTCTTGTTACCTCATCATAGTTAGAAGGCTCAGACTCAACAATGCTACTCACCATGGTCAAATAGCTACAAAACCGCTCTGGTGGTATATTCTCTGTAACAACCATCTTGGGATTTCCCACTCACTGCTTGGTGGGTATATCCTCCTCTGAAGACTTTGTCCTTGAAGATGATGCACTTGTAGTTGATGGTGAACCTGTACCCTGGGAACCTATGCATTGTGTTCCTGTAACCAAAGATCTTGTCACTCTTGAAACATGTGATCCTCCACACCCCTATGATCTTGTACCCTATGGTCTAGTGCCATGTGGTGAACTCCCCTACTGAGGAGTTTGCTGCTCTACCTGATCCAACTCCCTTGGCCTCCTCGAGGCTCTTTCCTCCTCAAATCTCACATCTTGGCTCACAACAACCTTCCTTAAGTTAGGAATATAAATGTGGTAAGCCTCTAAGGTCTTGGTGTACCCCAGAAAAATACCTTGCTCAACAGTGGGTTCTAGCTTTGTCCTCTTCTCGTCAAGGAAATGGGAATAATTTAGGCACCCAAAAATCCTTAAATGCCCAACCTCATGCTTCAAGTCCCAGAAAGAGCCTCCTTGGGAGTCTTGCTTCCCAAAACTCTATGTGGACTCTTGTTTTGCAAGTACATTACAGTGTTACAAGCCTTAGCCCAAATAAATAAAGGTAGTCCCTGATCATGAAGCATGGCTCTCACAGCCCCAACTACAGCCTTGTTCTTCCTTTCCGCAACCCCATTTTGTTGTGGCTTGTAAGGAACTGTCAATTCTTTCTTGATGCCTATTCTCGCACATAAGTCCTTATTAAACTCATTTGAGGTATACTTGCCCCCATTATCGAAACTCAACAACTGGATCTTCTTACCGCTTTGGTTCTCCACAAGAGCTTTGGACTCTTGGAACCTCTTAAAGACCTCACTCTTGGTCTTCATGAAGAAAATCCATGTCTTCTTGGAGAAGTCATCAATGAAAGTGAGATAATAGTCATATCCACTAAACAATATAGAAGACATAGGACCACAAACATCATAATGAATCAAATCAAGGATCCCTACTACCCAATTGTCTTTGCTTGGTAAAGCAGTCTTGGTGTACTTTCCCAATGCACACCCCCTTTGCACACATCGTGGTGCTTAGTATTGAAATATTGTAACCCTATAACAGTATCCCTCAATATTCTTAGAGCCCCATGATTCAAGTGGGCAATCCTCTTGTGACCTAACTCACACAAGTCACTTGTGGTGGTGGTCAAAACCAATGCTCTAGTTGGCTGAAACATCAACCTATATATCTTCCCATGACAAACTCCAATCACTTTTGCCAAAGTGATACTGAATCCCTTGGGATACATGAGAGCCTTCCCATCACAGAACACCACCTCATACCCCTTGTCCTCAATAGTGGAAACTAATATCAAGTTCTTTTTCAGCCCCAAAACATGTAAGACCTCCGTCACTCTCATGGAAGGCTGTGACACCCTTTAAAAGGATACGGTCCCAATACCAAGTGCTCCGACTATGGAGTCATCAAAAAGCACCACATCAAGATCTATAGCCCTCTCAGTAACATCTATAAGGTGCTCCCTAGCACCTGTCATATGGTGTGAAGCTCCACTGTCAATGTACCATAAACTGGAGGATGTCTCACTAGTGGAAAGACTAACCACCAAGGAAAATTCCTTCTCGAATTTTGTGGAAAACTCATCCACCTTAGTTGAAGTTGCAACATTCTTCTTCTTCTTGTTAGGACATATAACTACATAATGTCCCATCTTCTGACAGGAAAGGCATCTCACTTTGCTCATGTCCTTCTCGTGGCACCCTTCTTAGACTTCTTTTTTTCCTTTTCCGCAAGAGCAACATTCTCCTCATCAGCCCCATCATGCTACCTACCACTCTTGGAATTTCGTCTTATCTCCACTTGATTGAAATCGTCCCATTTTCTCCCCCAATTTAGAAAATTTTCATGAGCTACAATCCCATCAATAAATACATCCCTCTTGGAAAAGCCACTCAAGGATGATCTAACCAACTACTCTTCTAGAATGACCTCTCCCACTGTTGTCAACTCATCTCTTGCTTGAGTAGTTTTAGTGAGGTATGATGAAACTATGTCGGTCTTGGTCATTTTTGTTTGCCTCAATTTTTCCCGCAACACCATTTTCTTGTTCTCTTTAGTACTTTGGTAAAAGTTCGTTGAGGACTCACGCATCTCAAAAAGAAAAAGTCTTCCCTGAAACATGAGGAATGAGGTGATATTTAATGGCATCTAGGAGAATTCTATTTGCCTTAACATTCTTCTTGCTAAATTATGCCAACGGTATTGGATCATTGGGAGGTGTCACTACTTCTCAACAATGCCCCACAACTCAAATTCTTGAAGCACCAATACAAAGTGACCTAACCCTAAGATCCAATCGCTGAGATTTGATCTCAGCCATTGAGATCAAGGGTGGGGACTTATTCTCTCATTGACTCACTTAAGTTACTTTATCCCCTAAGTCACCCTTTCATTATTATTCAAAAAGTCACTTTATGACTTTATATCTCATAAAGTCACATTAACTTTATATCTCATAAAGTTATGTCAAGGTGGTCCTGTTGGACACTTTTTCCTAGGCTAGACACCAAGCCTTAGGAACCCTTCTCCTCGGTACACTTTCTTAATACACATAGACCTATGTGTACCCATGCAAACTTAGTCTATTGGAGGAAGTTTTTATTTTCTAACATTTATTGATGATTTTGGCATAGAAGTTTGGGTAGATATCCTAACAAATAAATTAGATACTTTCATGAAGTTCAAAGAATTTATGGTTGCAATAGAAAAGAAAAGTGGAAAATATGTAAAAGTGCTAAGATTAGATAGAAGAGGAGAGTGTGACTCAAGGAAGTTCGCAAACTTTTGCAGATAACATGGAATTAAAAGACAGTTCACCATTAGATATATTCCACAATAGAATGGAGTTGTTGAACAAAAGAATCAGACCATTATGAACATGGTAAGGGGTATGCTCGAAGATAGAAATTTGTCTAATGATTTTTGGGTTCAAGGTGTTGCTTGCTCAGTCTACATATTGAATAGATCTCCAACAAACAGCGTGAAAGGTAAAGTGCCTTAAGAAGAAAGGAGTGGCACAAAGTCAAGTGTCTCTAATTTTAGAGTTTTTGGTTGTATTTCTTATACACATGTCCTAGAAGACTTAGGAGGAAACTTGACAAGAGGAGTAAAATATTCATTTTGAGTGGATATAGTGAACATTCCAAAGCCTATAGATTATATAATCCAATCTAAGAATTTTTTGGGTGAGTAGAAATGTAAAATTATTAGAGAAAAATATTGGAATGATCAAGACAATGAAGAATTGGAGAGAAATCCATCTCTCCCAACAGATAAATCGATGGAAATTTCATGACAACATGTTCCTCCAACAAGATTGTTAAGATTACAGGTGCAAAGACAAGAACATAGTCCTTATATCACAGAGTCAACAAATTCGGTAAGAAATGACAAAAATAGTCCTTCTTCTAGTAGTGAGTTAGAAGATTATGTGAGAAAATAGAGAACAAGGAGCTTAAGAGAAATATATGAGCAGTACGATGACATGGATCAACAAGCTAATATTGTCTTATTATCCTATAATCCTACTTATTTTGAAGAGGCAGTGAAAGAAGAGCATTAAGTACAGGAAATTAATGAAAAGATTGAAACTATTGAAAGGAATGAGACATGGGATCTTGTTGATCTCCCAATAGCTAAAGTCAACATTGGTGTTAAGTTGGTATACAAGATAAAACTAGATGGGAAAGGAAAAGTAGAGAAATATAAGGCAAGGCTAGTTGCCAAAGAATTTGCTCAACAACAAGGTATTGACTATGGTGAAACCTTTCCTATGGTAACAAGGTTGGATACCATTAGAGTCGTGTTAGCCATTGCAACCCCGAACAAATAGCCAGTTTCTTAGATGGATGTGAAGTCAACTTTCTTGAATAGAAAACTAGAAGAGGATGTGTATGTTGATAAACCTCCTTGATTTGAAATAAAAGGCCAAGAGTACATACTACAAAGTGTACAAGTTAAAGAAAACCTTGTATGGCTTGAAGCAATCTCCAAGAGCTTGGTAAAGTCAGATTGACTCATATTTACTCAACAATGGATTTATTAGGAGCAGTGATGAGCCTACTCTCTATACTAAATCAGATCAAGAAAATTCTTGTAGTTGGTATTTATGTTGATGACATGACATACATACATATATATATAGGGAATTTGGTGTTAGATGATTTCAAAACCGCCATGAAAAGAGAATTTGAGATGAAAATCCTTGGTCTCATGAAGTACTTTTTGGGAATTGTAGTCAACTAATTTTCTCAAAGGATTTTCATGTCAATAAAAGTATGCTACAGATATTTTAAAGAGATTCAGAATGGAAAATGCAAACCAATAGAGAAATATATTGCAATAGGAACAAAATTAAGCAAGCAAGATGATAGATCGGTAGTTGAGTCAACATTGTATAAGAGGCTTGTAGATAGCCTTGTGTATCTTTCTGCAACTAGACCTAATGTTATGTATGAAATTAGTTACATTTGCATATTTATGGAGTCTCCCAAGGAATCACTGAAAAGTTGGAAAAAGGATTTTGAGGTATAAAGCGGTTGTCTTTGTCACTGACTCTGGTCTTGGGGAGACCAAGAAATCTGAACACCCCTCAAAAAGACAACTTGGTCACCTGTGAAGCTGAATATCGTGCTATAATGGCGAAGAAATGGGCGAATTGTGTCGGCTTATTAACCACCACATAAGTGCAATCTTGCCCCTGAACGACCAACAATCTCGTGATGAAGTCCATAGAGATGCTTTCCCATTTCCTCTCAAGAATAGGGAGGGGTTGTAATAGACCGACTGGACTTGTCTGCTCACCCCTGTTCCTCTGGCAAGTATCACATTCCTAAATATGTCTCAAAACATCCTCCTTGCGGCCCCTCCAAGTGAAATGGTCTTTGATGACTCTATATGTCTTGAGGAAACCCTAATGTTCCGCCAGTGGTGAGTCATGTGCCGCTTGCATGATATCTCCTCTTGCGACTGGGAGCCTAGTACTAAATAAATTCGATCCTTGTAGTAATCCACATTGTTCATTGCCCTGTACCCGTCATCGCCTGTTGTGCCATTCAAGATCCCACATGCATGTCAGTTCTTGGAGTACTCAACTAGTATCTGCGCCCTCCAGTCTTGAGCAAATGCTCATGTGCAAAAGGGCAGTGGGCCTCCTAGATAGTGCATCTGCAACCACACTTTTTTTTCCCTTGACATACTCCATGTCAAAATCGTATGCCTAGATCATGCTGATCCACTTTCGTTGCCACTCACTTAGCTCCTTCTGCTCCAAGAAAAATCTGACACTGTTGTGGTCAATCTTCACCTTAAACCGGTTTCCCACCAAATACTGACAGAACTTAGCTAGCGCATGCATAATGGCTAACATATCCTTGTCGTATATAGAATACAATCTCTCATGTGCCTACAAATTCCTTCTCTCAAATGCGATTAGGTGTCCCCCTTGCATCAAAACTTCTCCTAGACCCTCTGCACTATAGCTACCTCTCCCAAGGAGTGGGAGTTCTTCTCATGCACCCAATCTGCTAAAAAATTGGGACGAATTCCCCAGCAATTACCTCCAGAACAACTCTGCAATGGTAAATATGAGCTCCTCCTAGAGTTTCACTCGAAGTCCACTGAAGGAGGAGGTGAGATTCCGGCCACGGAAACTCTTGTGCTAAGCAACACGAGTTGACTTGGCTGAGCAACTCAAGCAAACTAGAGTTCTATCAACAAATGGAAAAAAGTCCCAAAATGGAGCTCCTCTCCTCTTTTCATCTTTGCTGCCTTGTCTCTCCTTGTGGGCCCTCTCATTCGATCTCCTTCTTTCTCTTCCCTCCAATTCGATTTTCTCCTCAAGGGAATTCGAATTGCCTTTTGAAGTGGCCTCCACAATCCACTGCTCATCTAATTTTCTCATTGCCCTAATGTTTATGGAGCCCCTTTCTAACAAAAATCTAATTAGTGTCTCTTCACCCGCTTTCCCTAAGTTTTGTACACAAAATTTGCCCAACACCCAAAATTGCAAAATTGTGATATTGTCTTAGCAAAATTTAATTAGAGGGAACATTACACTCCACTATTAAGAAGTTCACAAGGGGGAAGCTGCTGCAGATGGGGTTAGTGACCCTAAACGAGATCATCATGGGTGACATTTTGTTATTCACTGTTAGTTTATCTCATGGTATGTTAATTTCAAGATATTAGTTAGAGAAGTTGAGGTGTATGATCTATGTTATTGGACACTCCAAATTCAAAGCAAAGGTCTAAGATTGTCAAGTTTATGGTAAGAGATCATCAAGAATGTGACATCCCAATTTTTTTCCTTCGAAAATTTGTTTAAAACTATGCATGGATATTTCTCTATTATACTAATCACCATGAGGTAGAAATACCATGCCATTGTAAACAATTTTAGTTTTGCAATTAATATAATGATGATAACCAACACTGGTAGACATGAACATGACTGCCTGTATGGGCTATGATACTACAAGTTGGGAAAGGTAAGGGGTGTAAAGGATTTTTTTTCCTTTCGTCTATCTTACCTCATCATCCTCACCTCATTTAAGCTTTGGGTAGTGGAGAAGACCATTTTCCTAGAGTTAAATCATTATTCCTATACTTTAGCAAAGTGTCTCCCCTACATTTTTGGAACAAGAAGAAGTGTTGGGGAGGGCTTCTTATTAGGAGGAACACATGGGAAAGTTGAATGAGAGGAGAGAGACTGAAATAAGCAAGGAAAAGAGAATTTAGAGCGACCATACTAGCAACGAAAAGAGTGACGTGATGCTATAGATCAGATGAGCCATGAAATTAAGCCTTATTTCTTGTTGAAAGAGCCATGGAACTAGGAAATTTGCAAGGAAGTTCGTAACATCAATTGGACCTTTCTATGCCCTCATTAAAGAGTACTAGGGGGAGAGACTTTTGAGGGACTAAGAAGCAGAGAAGTCCTATCATGTTGTGAGTGGCAGGTAATGTGAGTGCTTGTAGCTGTTTTATGTTTTATAAAACTTGGCAGTGGAAGTTATCCAGGCTGAATTTCTTGTAGACTAAACTCAGAACCATTGTTCATACTTCACCCTAGTAATATCATAATCTTACTAGGGCTGGAATTTTACAACAAACTAGCTATGATTTGGGTGGAAATTGCTCAATCTCTTGGTTTTATTGATCATCTTCATTGCATTCATATAAGTTTCTATTTCTATCTCTGCTAATTCCTCACATTATTTTGGTTACATATTCTAAATATGTTATGGGTAAACAAATGGAAATTTGTTGTGTATTTTAAATTAGTGAACCTGTAAAATTGAATGTATTTTGTTAGAAGTAATGCATATTGTATAAGTTTGCATTTTCTTCTCTATATCCTATGTGGAATGAAAGAAATAGAATACAGATTTTAGTATATTGTTGCAGATTTCTACATCTTTCTGATATGATATTTCATTTAAAAGCTAGGCATTTTCATGCTCGATAGTTTTCACAATCTCAGAGATCCATCTTTCTTTCTTGTGATTTGATGGTAATACTATTTGAAAGTATACTGCGTCCTCATTCTATTAAACTGTGAAATGTATACTTTGATTGTTTTAACTTTTGACCTCTGGAAGGTTTTTCCCACAGATGATTTATTGAGTTTTGACAAACCCAAAATGATGTCTGGGTTTTAATGGTGATGTTTATTTAGGCCAAAGATGGTTCCAATTCCAGTAAAACACAATCTGCTATTATTACTATGTAATACTTTGATTGATTCTTGTGTATATGGCTTCATGTGTATTTTTTGATCTAGAGCCTTTCTATTATAAAATACTATCAAATTCGATTAAAATTGAACTAATGCAGTGCCCCAAAACCCCGGGTGTATGATTTAATTGTGGACATAACCAAAACCAATTGTTGTAGCGTGAAGGGTTGAAGAAAAACTATTAGTGGAAGTTAGATGATTTGGATATCTGAACAACTTGATGTCTGGGCATTCCAGTGTTTCTTAAGTGTAAAACATTGTGGAAATTTATGGATGTACTGGATATCTGAAGATCCAGGCATCCAAAAAACAATTTAAAGGAAATTTTTCATTTGGATAGCAAAGTCCAGAGGGTTAGAACCTAAACCTTTGGAACCTCACATAGAGGAACTCTAAGAGCAAAAACGGTAGTAAATTCAGGATCTCGAAAATTATCACATAACGTGATCCAGATGGATGTTGGTGGCCACCCACCTATCCCATTTGGACCCCCACAACTCTCTTTCAGTTTTTTCAATTTCCGTAATTGTAGCACAATTTACTATTTTTAGCAATTTTTTAGGTCCTGAACTTCCAGAGCCATTTTGAGACCCTAAACGACATTTTTTGGGAAATCTGGGAGCAACATGGACCCATGTTTCTCTTTCCAAAGTTGTAGTGCTCGAATAGATCTTTCTAACGAGCTATTGTACACGTCAAACGGAGATCGGGTGCCAAAGTTACGACCCCGGGAAGTTGATGTACCAACTTACCCAAAATGAGGCCCACAATTTAGCGTTTCATCTTCTAGGGTTAGGTTTTGGGGTATTAAGGGTTTTCCATTGTTTCTCAACAATAAATAGGCCTTCGAGCCTCATTGTAACACAGTTCAGAGGCACATAGCCACCACATCTCTTCTCAGAGATAAGCTACCATCGCCCTAGCTGGTTTATTTCCATTTCTGTTTGTAAGCATATTTCAATATTTTACATTAATGAAATGAAGTATTATTTCCGCTCCATCTTTGTGTATATGGTTATTTCTGTATTTTGTTGCATTCCTGTTTAAATCTATATCATAACAAATATAAAATGAATCAAAAACCTGGATCTCTACACGAAGTGGAGAGTACACGTGGTACACACAGATGCTAATTAAACTAGACACATGTCATTACATAGCGGTACGAATGGGTGAAGATGATGTGGCATGATGTCACTACAGACATGCAAGTATTGACAGTGATTGTTGACATGGCGTGCTGCCATGGTGTGCCAACATGGCATGAAGATGTTGCAACATGGTGATGTCGCATCCACAGTGATGTGAGACGTTACATATGGAAATCTAGAAATTAGAATTTTGTAAAAATGACATTTGTTAGATTTTCCTATACGTCAAATGGTCTGAATTGTTGATTTTGGGTAGCATCGGATGTGATCTAGCTCCGAAATTTTGTGGAGGGGCTAGAACATATGAGATCTGCAAAACCCATCAATCGTTTGGAGAAATTCCACCCGGATGAGAAGTTATTAAAATAATTAATATTTTTAATGGGTTCATAAGTCTAAACTTAAGAAAATAAAAATATTAATGGGTATTAATAAGAATATGTGTGAGAAACTTGTAAGTGACGAGGATCAAGTCTTTTTTAATCTTATCCCTTGATTAGAGATTATATCACGGTCGTTGATTCATCAACAGGAAAAGTATAAGAGGAGGCTTGAGGGTCAGTTGGAGATACACCAAGAGATCAAAGAGTTCGATTTTTCTGGGGCATGGTTTGTTGAGAAAGTCGGGCTAAGTGATCTGAGTTGCAGTGAGAGGGCAGTTTGGTAGAGGAACTTCATTCCAAGGCTGAGGATACATAGCAGAGAGGTAGAGCAGCAACAGGAGAGGCATCGCAGCGCCATAGAGGGTGATGTAGAAGTTAGAGGGGTTGACGCAGTTCCCTAAAGGCATCGTTGGGGTTTTTCTGTGGGGCAGAGAGAGTAACAGTTCAATATATCGACTTCTGAGGAAGGAAGGCTCACTAGGAAGGTGATGCAGCGCCTGGAGGAGGTGACGCAGTTCCAACGCAGAGCTTGGAGCAACCATCGCTGCCCAGCACTGCGAACAACAATTGTCATCTATGGGGTTTGATCATCTAGTTGCTGGAATTGTCAAATATATGTCTCCGGATAGAGGTACTTCTGCCAGGTTATTCTCTGTTGGGTGAGCCAGATTTGGCACCCTAGTTGTATTCATAAATCTGCTTAATAATACAAACCCTCTATATGTTGCCTCGGTTTTCCCGAATTAGGTTTTTCCAGGGACAATTGTCCAAAAATAATGGTGTCCCTTGTGTGTTTGTCTCAGTTTATTTCATTTCATGATTTGCATGTATGTGTAGTTTGCAATAATGTTTTTCATCATTGTTTAAATAATTAAATAACTTGTTGAATGTAAAGAACAAGTAGGAGGTGATAAACCAGTGATTGTAGTAGGATTTCTAATGCGTAGATTCATAAATTCTCACACGGATATTGCCTTGTGTTGACATCATTGATGGCATGACAAAGGAGGAGTGTTGGTGCTAAACATGGAAGGCCCGAGGATACCAACGTGGCAAGTGATGTGGATGGTGGATGTTCTAGATATGAAATACAAAGAATTGGTTTTCTTTATTTGGAATATCTAATTTTTTTGGATAAGCAGATGATTTGGAAATCCAAATGTTTGATCGGTTGACTAGGCGCCTAAGCCTAGATGTGAAACCCAGAAGAATGGAGAAGAGTAGAAGAGAGACAATGGATGAGAAATGAAAGTTTGGATTTGGATATGATTGAGCAAGCCAATGTGTCTGGCTTGCAAAGGTGGTGCAGGGAACAAGTGACACATGAACATGTCTGTAGCATGTAAGTGATAGATGCTAACATGACAAAAATGGAAACTATTTTGAGAGACACATATTTATGTCTATAGCTTAAAATTTGATAAAACTTATATCATTGGAAAATTGTCAATGGGTAGAAGACAATTGTGACCCTAAAGAAAGTTTGATAGGGTTAAAGGAGGAAGAAACTTGAGATATTTCCTTAAATTAGACTAAAGAGTTAAGAGTGAAATAGAAAAATGAGACCATAGAAAATAAAATTTGAATCAAGAGTGTATATGGTATTCCATTATATATTGTATTCCATTATCTCAATTTTGGTTAGATACAATTTTTTATTTTATTAAATGGGATAGATAAAAAGAACAAGGTCAAGAACATGATGCAGTGAAAGTATCTTTTGTGATGTGATTGGTTGTATGGGAAATAATTGGTTGTGATGTAGTATAGTGTTTAGTAATGTTTATTTGAAAGGAAGTGTTAGAAGGACTGAAATTTCAGGGAGGAATAACATAAAATGTTTTCTAATGTGTTTTTGATCAAGTTGTAAACAAAAGGAGTGTAAAAGGGAGTACTTGACTTTCACTTTCAGAGAAAGGGTTAAAACTGCGTAGCTCTTCTTAAGTGGTTTATTATGAGAAGCAATAGCGTGTTTCCTAACTTAATGTTGCAAGGATTCATCCATGTTGGAATTAGGCACTCCAATATTGGACAAGCTTGTTATGCATGTACATAGTGAGAATGATAAAGATGGAGACACCAATTACATGCATGACTTCAATGAATACAAGGAAGAATGAATTAGCAAAGGAAAGCATTATGCTTCTATGGTGTTTGGGGAAAGGTTTAAAAGTTGCATAATATAATGGGGCATATCACTGTAAGCTCTATATAAGCATATGTACCCCTAGTTTGGTTATGGTCTGGTATTCAACAATGGTTGTGGCATTAGACTCATAGTTGGAGGTTTGATGTTCGTTGTTGATTTTTCTTGAAGGGGAGATTGTTTGCCATTATAAGGAGTTGTTAACACTTGTGTGTTGGGAGAGCCATTTGCTGGCTATAAACTCTATGGTGGTGTTGGACAAGGTTTGTCGGAATTGAATCAAGTAAGATTTGAAGAGTAAATGTTAGTAGATAGCGAGGTGCTTTAGCTCCATTGATTAGTTTTTGGAAATTGTTAGTGGAGTTGTTTGGTAGTTTATCAAGGAGTTGAATGAACCATGCGAGTGAAGGACTTTATACTAGAATAATGGTTACAATGGTTAAGCAACCATGTATTCTAGTCAATAGTTATTCCTAGTATATGAACTTTAACACTTTGAAAGCAACTAGAGATACAAATACTAGGTTAGACTAAATGAATACTAATATGGGATCTAGAGATACAAATACTATGTTAGATCTTGAGGAAGCATGATCCCGAGGAAGCATTTGTTAGTAAACTAGAGAATAATGATTATCTCATTGAATAAAACAAATACTCATAAATGAAGTATTGGAGTAGTTAATTCATACTTGTCATATGTGTTAATTTTTAGTAATATAAATTTTTTTATTATAGAGAATTGTCAAATAGAAATCTCTATATGTGAATAACTTTTTAGAGTGGTTTTAGAAGCTTGATAAATAAATAAATAAGAGAGAAAATAATTCTTAATTTAATGCGTAGTTAAGACACTTTTTCAATTAATTATGATTGTAATAAGGTTTTGCCTCCGTATTTAAGAAAAGTTTTTATGTATTTACATGTATGGAAATACATTCATTTATATGAAAGAACAATCCTATAGATTTATTGCATTAGCCACACAATCATTGAAACGTAGACGTATCAATTTGACGTGTTTTCCCAATTTTTCATGCGTTGTCTTTCCATAATCATTCTGTTAAGGTTCAGTGGATCATCGTCAATTCTTTACCCCTGTTCGTGATATTACAAAATCAATTTAAACTAAAACATAACTAGAATGTCTAAAACTTTATCCTCTTAACATGTGTAGCTTAAAAGTGGTTCTTAGCTTCTAACTGGACGTTGAGTACTGTTACTGAATAATATCATTCTTCTGCTTTTACAATAAGAAGCAGGCTGCGCTTTGCTAGAGGATGCTATATGATATTGATTATTACACGATTATAGTAACGCTTGTTATTTTTTATATTATTTTTAAACCACCTTCGTTTTTCGGAGTCAAATTTTCATTTATTTTCTTGAACATGGCAATCATTACATAATTGAATACGTAGCACTTCTAGAGCAAGGGAGTATAGCCTTCTTATCTGGAGCTTAGGTGGCCAGAAGTTAGAATTTGGAAAAATATCACAATGTAGTTTATAGTATTATGAAGTTCTTAAGTTTAATTTTTATCAGGAGTCTTATTCTCGCAGGCCCACTTATTTTTAACATATTACTGTGTCAGGGATTTGAGCTTTAATAATTTTACAGGAAGAATTCCAGATTCACTCCAAAAGTTAAACAATTTGACATTCTTGTAAGTGGATTGCTGGACGAAATTATATTTATTTCAATACCTACAATTTTGTGAACTGCAATGTAAAACTCTATCAACCTAATATATGGCAGGTCATAAGTAAAATTACGTGCAAGTAGCTTACATAGCTAATTTACATTGCAATGATTGCAGGTTCCTTGGAAATAACAACTTATCGGGGAAACTTCCTTCCCAAAAGAGTGCATCGCTTTCATACATGTAAAAATTCTCTCTTACGACCTACGAAACAAGCAAATACATATACATATGTTCGTTTCTTCGCTTATTTCTTACTTTCTTTGGTAAGATGTGACTGCCTATCCACATGGACATGCATAGTGCAAACTGTATTTCGGGTGGATGCATATGCATTTCAGATGCTCTGGACATGCATAGTGCAAACTGTATTTCGGGTGGATGCATATGCATTTCAGATGCTCTTTCCATAATGTACGGCTTAATTAATGTGTATTGCTCTAAATACATGTCCGATGTTCGTGTTCGCTGGCAGCAAAGTTGGTTCAAACCAATGGTTCCATAAAGGGATTATATTCTAATAGGTTTGCTCTAGTAGGTCACCGCACTAATGAGTCGTATTAGAGATACAGTTGCTAGATTGCCTTGGCAATGAATAGTTTCCAACCAATGTTGATGCAAGCTTATAATTAAGAGATAATAAATAACAGGGTTAGATGTAGTGTACTTTATGGCTGCTAAGGCCAGATTAGTGCGTGCCTCACTCATGGATCGTTTTAGAGAGATCGAGTTGCTAGATTGCCTTGGTAATGAATAGATTCCAACGAATGTTGATGCAAGCTTCCCCTCTTAATTACAAGAATAAATAATAGAGTTAGATGCAGTACTTTATAGCTGCTAAGGCCAGATTAGTGCGCGTGAAGATACATTTGCATCGATACTTATCTTTTTTAGGAAAGAAATAATTTTTTAAAAATAAAAAATAGAATTTCATTTAAGAAAGTACCCAGGATGAGGAAAAATGAAAGATTAACTGACAACAACATAAATTTGGAATCCGCTACTTTCTCCTTCAACATCAATATTACAGTAATAATTAGAACATATATAAAATAGCAAAACTATTAACGTTAAGACGGAAGTGTAAAATAAATTTTAATTTAATTTAAAAGCTAAGACTACATGGATCAACACTCAGCTACTGAGATGATTAAAAGTATAATCAATACCAAAACAATTACTTTTATAAATTTTAACATAGAGAAGTGAAAGAAATTTTAATTTAATTTAAAACCTAATACTCAGTAAATTGAAAGAAGCTTCTGAGATAGTAAAAGTATAACAAGTAAAATGTACATGAGAATGCGCAAAAACTAATTCCAATAAAGAGTGAAAATATAAAGCAACATTAAAAAGAAATAATAAATTTATAAACAAGTTTTAAGGGATAAAAAGATGGAAACAAAAACAAAAGTATGACTTGTTTTAGAACCAGTATAGTTTTATTTCATACAAAATGTTCTTTTAGAATTTGATTTCCCAGCAACTAAATCAGCATAGACATCTAAATTAAATGGCTAATAAATTTCCAGAGGCATCAATTTATGATAAGCATCAAAACACTTGCTTTATGGTACATCTCATATTATAAAAATTAAAAATCAATTAAATTATAACTTTATTTCAAATTATTGTTATTTTTCTATCAAAACGAACAGGTAAGAGTATTTCTATTAATAAAAACTACATAGGTTTTTTGAGCTCATCGGTCTAATCAAAATGCTTGTCATCTCTAAGGCTACAAATCCTTCTTACACTAAACACATGACCATTGTAAACTCTACAAAAGGTACCAAGTATATAGCAAAATTTCCATAATAACCTAGAAAAGAAGAGAAATGAATTACATCAAACTCCGTTGAACAACTCAAAATACGAACCTCAACAAATACCATGATCAGCAACATTCGAACCCCATGACGGACAGGTACTCTTTCTTTCCACAACAACATTAGCATCAGCTCCTTCCAAATCTTGTTGCACATTACCAAACCTGGAAACCTCCAATGCAAACATGCGAGCACAAAGAGAATGAGCTTCCTCACGCAAACCTTCCTGAGATTTCTCCATATTTGTGTGATGCCTTTAACAATTTTGCCTCCTAAAAGAGCTAAAAGGGACAACTCTACCTAGCAAACATATCCTCCAATTTCTGGATAGATGCCAAGAGTGCTTGAGTCACATCAGAACCCTGTCGAGCACCAAGATGGCGTTAAAGTTCTCTAGAGAAGTCGAATTATCCTCCATCTCTAAACACAGACCCAACACCTAGCAAACTAAGAAACCAGATTCGTCCTAAACCCTTTGCATGTCTCAAACCAGTCGAATTGGACATGATTAAGTGGGACACGTGTCCTCCGATCGTTTCCAAGAATGAGTCCATCGTGTCCCAATTCTGGGACACGTTTCCCCTTGATTTGCATGCTGCATGACCCATAAAGGCCGGTTTTGGGTAATTTCTCCCTCACTTTTCTATGTCTCTCTTGTTGTGGGTGTGTGAGAGCTAATAACAAAGGGTTTGGGAGCATTTTGGAGGCGATTCGTCTTATTTACAAGTAGAGGGATGAGTGGTTGAAGGGAAATACAAAGATGTGGGATGTCTTTCTTGATGATATGGGTTCGAACAACAGTGTTGAGTTGGCATTGGCCAACTTGGATCTTAATGAGCTAGTGCTAGAGCTTGTCACTTTTGATGATGGTGATACTGTTGAGGGGTCATCCTCCACACTAGCAGATGCAGAGATTACATTGTATACAGAGGAGGAGGATGCAGTAGAGGAGAGCATTGGTGGCCATGATGATGATAGTGATGTTGATTTTGATGATGATGATTGATGACTCATGAAATACCTACTGCCTTGAGGCTTGTAGTTGTTTTGTATTTGCTCTTTCTATTTTCCATTGGCATTGCTACTACCTATGTAACACATTTTGATTTAGATGACTTAAATTTGTCGCAATTGTATTTGTATGCATAATGTTACTTTGTAAAACTTACATCTAGATGAAGATCTATGTTTGAAACAATGAATTTGTATTGTGAATGAGAATTTGTGTAAGAAATATCTAATTTTTAATATGTGTGTGTGTGTGTGTCCTAACATGTCTTGATCTAGGGGGTCAACGTGCCCGTGTTGGACACTCGAATTCTCGTGTCCTGCGTGTCCTGTGTGTCCGTGTGAGGTGACTTAGCTAGTGAATTAGCACTCTATTAAGAATTCTCCCTACTTTAATGACTTGATGGAATTGTTATTTTTTGTAGCATCAAATGGTGTTATTGTCTCAAACTTTGTGGAGAGGCTAAAACATGGGTGATCTCCAAAACCCATAAATCGTTTTTGGAGATTCCACCTAGAGATAACTTAATTAAATTAATTGACCATCATTTAAATTTTTCCTAACTTCGGAAAATTGGTTAATTAATAGGAATTAATTGAGAAAGGTGAGAATTTTCTAGAAACTCACACAGATTAACTTAAAGATGATCTCAACCATCGATTAAGATTTAGTCTTGGCCATTGAAGTCTCAACTAGAAACTATAAGAGGAGGTCGATGAGTAGATGGAGAACACACTAGTACAGATACTCAATGATCTAGACAGTTCGATTTTCTAGTGCAGGTGATTCATTAGAAGAGATCGAGTCATAAGTGGCAGAAGAGTGAGGTAGTATTCCAGTGGAGGTTTCCAGTGCTAGAGGAATCGGTTTGAGGGAGTGCAAATTTACCCACAAAGAGACTATGCAGGGGTTGCGCAAGCAGCACGTAGAGACAGTTCGATCTAGGTAGAGGAGGGTTCAATTCAATTGCAAAAAGGTCGAGAATCAGTCCAGAAGTTCTAGCGAATCATCTCTAGAGGCAAAGACAACAACAATCAGCGGTTTTCGGAGGCAGAGCAGAGGGGCTTGCGTAGAGGCTCACGCAGGGGTTGAGAAGACGACCTATAGAGCCAGTTTCAGGAGCTGATTTCTATCGTGGTGTTGTAGCGGCTACAACCACCCTCCAAAATTTTGCCTTCACGTTGTTTTGGAGCCTCCCTCCTCTAAATCTTAGCAGCTTATCTTGCACTGCTCAAGTACCTGTGTTTCATTCAAGTTTATCTTTCACTTTGCAGCTTGTGTTTGCTTACTTGCTTTGTTGGCTAACCACAAGCTGACCCTATGACTTGGTTTACATCCAATTCTTGGGTTGTCTTGAAAAACTACACAGTCCTAGAGGGAAACTTGCCTTTCTCTTAGGAATTGCGCAAAGCAACCTAACAACCTGCCTTGCTCTAAGGAATTGCGCAGAGCATGAGAGGCGGTGAGAGCCACTCAACCCAGGAATTGCGTAGAAGCATTCCTTCAGCCGCTACCCGATGCATGCGTCGGCAAGTTTCTCAGTTCCCTCGAGAACTGCGCAATTTCTCCATGTATGCATGGCAGCCTTTCCCGAAGAAGCAAAAAAAGAAAAAAGCATCCCTAAAAATAGGGATCTATTTTTAGCACTGGGAGTTAGACTCAAGTCATTTTTAGAAACTTCTCGCCACTGGTCACTTTTTCCTAGATTTTTGGCATGTGCGTCATAAACCGTGAATCTACCAAATCTATTTAATGGACGCCCCAGAGCTCATTCTACACATTCGATCTTGGAGTTCTAGCATTCTGGAGGCATCTAGGAACCTTCGGCAAAGTTGGCACAACTTTTCCGGGTAAGTTTTGTTTTTCAAGTCTTTTGCTACCTTTTTTGTCTCTTTTATATCCTTGGCTTGTGTGAGTGTTCTTTTGCATGTTTTACTGAACGATCGTTGGTGTTTTGGTTTGTTTTAACTTGTAGAAGTGCTATTTCAAGTTTTGCATTTGTCTTTCTTGAGCGTCGTATGCATAACACTGTTTTTACACCAATGGTCGTCGTTGCGGTGACTCTCCCCACGAGCTTCGTTGTTCATCCGTTTGAATGATTCCTGCATTGGTGTTGATTGCATGCATGATCATTCACTCCTATCTGCACCATCCTTCGCTCATGCATTCAGATCTACTCATTTTCAAGTTGCTCTTGGGCAGATTTGAGCTGCCTTGGCTCAGATTTTGCTTTGCCTGGTATGCATTGCATATTCCTAGATCTCAAAGCTCTGCCTTGACTCCAAGAATAGCG
>APFE031272597.1:166303-198984 GCA_000404065.3 Pinus taeda | reverse complement strand
TGCCCAACAACCGGACCCGAACAGAAAAACAAGAGGGAAACAACGCATCGCAGAAATGAAGCGGAAAGAAACCTTGAGACGGTGCGGAAGCGTGTTTTAAAACCTTGACATGGTGCCCAACACGTGGCAGTCCACGTCAGACACCTTTCGTATGACAGCAGCTATGGTTCACGTGGCTGTAGGCGAGGTGGAGGGGAGGGCACACAGGTAATTGCGTCCCTCCCCTAGCCAATTTTTATGAGTTTTATTTTTTAATTTACAAAAAAATAATTTGAAAATATAAATTTGAAAAAAAAAATGTAAAAATAACATGTGTACAATTTGTAACAAACTTCTTCATTAATTATTGCAAGCTATACTCCTAGATCGAGAGTGAAGTATGTAACTACGATACATATGACGCATTAATATAAAAAGTGCCAATCATTAAATATTGAAAAGATAAATAATTATTAACATTGTATATATGCCTCCTTCAATGCTCAATTTATATATATATATATATATATATATATATATATATAACTAACATTTATCTACCAAAAAAATGTTGAATTATATTTAAAAAATTAATAAAAAAAAGTTAAACAAATATTCATATAATTCATTCTACAATTTTATTATTGTTTGGAGTACATACAACGCATCATGACATTATAATATTTTATTAAACTAAGCAGTAGGGAATGCTAGCTATGCGGCCTTGTTTAACTCTTTGTCAACTCTTTATTGACAAAGGACAAAAATGTATATGACCTAATAATTGACGTAAGAAAGAGGGAATATTTTTTAATTTACAAAATGCCTTCAATCAATACATAAATAAATAATTATACAAGTAATGGAAATATTTTATAAGTATTTAGACACAAATAGATTAAGATAAAATCTATTATAAATTTTAAAATTATATAATAGCAAACAAGATTATTTAATAATAAATCTGAAGGTAATATTAAGTAAGAAAATATATAAAAATAATTACAGATTAACATAAATTCAAAAGCAAACTAATTAGAAAAATATACAGGAAAAATCTTAAAAAAAATTGAAAAGAAACCTCAATATGACTTTCAATTAACTAACCAATAACAAAAGAAATGAATGAATTTCAAAATAATAAAAAGGAAAAAAAAATCAGTAGTGTAGAACTTTAATGTTAATACCATCTAGTTACAAAGTTAAGACAAAGTCAAAAACATACTAATTGCTATATATATGGAATGCAAATATAGCAATAACTATATTAATATCCTATGAAGGATGATAAATGGTCATATTGTTCATTATAATTGAGACATGGAAAAGTGCTTTGGGAGTTAATAACCTACACACTCTGCATTATTTCAAAGCATTTGGTTCACAATACATTGGTGACCGCTATTGTATTCATACTAGTTGTGTTCAACATCACAATTATGGAAAGGGATGGGGAGTCAAATGCAAAAGGTGGAGCACAAGTAGGATTGGAAATGCATGTCAATTAGGAATTACTTCCACTTTGTCATCTTAGTTTTATGGTTTGAGCTTCTAAGTAATAGAATAGAGGGAGCAACAAGGGTGAATTTTACGTATTGCATCAAAACTAGGCTAAAATTTAGGAACAATCAGGAGATCAAGCTTGGAAGTGTAGCTTCATTCTTGTTGGGGGATTCCTGGTTGCACTACCATGACAAGTATCTCTTCCTTGGTAGTTTTTCGTTGAGCATAGAATTGTAGGGGCCATCTCTAGTCGCAAGTCCCAAATTTGACTCGGCTTTAATGTGTTAGGTTTCAACTTGGGTCCTCAATCTTAGGAAGACTTCTTATCTCTTACTCTTTTCACTAATAAGTTTAGTTTCTATTAGACCACCCTAGTTTCTTTTGGGTGTTGAAAGGTTACTATTACAATGGTGATCTCTCTAGATGAGAAGTGTTGTTGGTTAGCATATTCATTTCAATTTGGGTCCCCAATTCTTTTACTAGTTTGTTGAACTCTCGACACTTTAGTGGAGAATCATCTAAGACTCTCTTCTGAGATACTATGTCGGTTTCATTGTTCTCAAGTGATTGTGGAGAAAGAAAATTGTCCTCTGGTCTTAAAGTTTCTCTGTGGAGGCAATGATTCTCTCTATGGTCTAGTGGGTAACCCTCTTTGTTACTCTCGACCCTCTTCGCTCCCTTACTACCCCGTAGTTTCTTTATAATTATTTTCAAGAACAAACCAATATTGACGTTTTCTTATCTCTCCTAGTAGAGTATTCTCTTCTTGGTAACCCAATGCCTCGTATCCACCACTTTCTTGGTCGCAAAAGCCACAAGCAAGTTTATCCTTCCTCAGTGCCTTGCTCTCACCCTGTAGCAAAAATCTCCCCAACAATGTATGCTACCAACACCCCCTCGAGAAGTTCATTAGGAGATTGATCAGGGAAAAGAGAAAGCTAGGATGAAATGAAGGTTTATCTCAAATGCAAAAATACAAGAAACCAACCAAGCATGTGAAATAGGCAATACTCATACAAGACAAATGAGATATGTGCACAAACAATTGAACTATATTCATAGTTGAACATTTTCATGGGAAAACTACTCAAAAAAGATTGAAGACAACAAAAGATTCTCTTAGACATGGATGAAACCTAAAAACAAGTTTGAAATCTAGATGAAAAGATCTTTCTACTAACCAAAACAGTCATTGAATTGGCGTTCACTAATTTAAAGGAAGAGGTTGAAGTTCCTACCATCATCGAACTAAATGATTATTTTGTATATCTTTATTTTTGTTTAGATAGCAACAAGGTTGCTAATCATATAGGACAATAACGTCTCAATGTTATAATAGATTTTTAAACATTATAAGAGTTCTAATCAATTTTGGAGAAAAACCTTTTAGTTGTTTTCAAGGACAAACTTTCTTATATTCTAGTAGTCTAGACACTAGCTAATCTTTTTATGTTGTTGTTTTGGCTTCCCCACTCACAAACAAATAGTCAAAGAAAATATAGTATTAATTCACTAACACAAAGTACTATACAATCTTTAAAAAGAAACCTATATTACTATGAATATTTTCTATTTTGGCTTATTTTAAAATAAATTCATAAGATACATGTATAATAATAACCATATAATTTTGGCAATTTTGTAATTTTAACTTATTTAACATGTGTTCTTGAATGCATAAGTAAAATCAACACCATAAAAATCGATTTAAGACTTCAATCATATAAAATATACCCTTCAAATTAAGATTCAATAAATATCTACTAGATTCAAAAAAAATAATAAAAATATTAGTACAAACATTTTCAAAAAATTAAACAAAATTTTTTATTTTATTATTTAAAAAATATTACTCATAAATATTCCATTCTTAAAATACATAACAATTACAAAACATACTTCACTAGAATTTGTGAGTTTATTTATTAAAAAAATATTACGTCCATAAAAATATCCATTTTAAAAAAATAAAATAACAATCAAAACAACCTCATAATTGGACATTATTTTTTAAATTAAGTTTAAGAGTTGATATTATTTTTAATTTAAATTTGTAGTTAGATATTTCAATAAATATATTTTACAACTAAAAATATAAAATCTAATTTAAAGGTCCTATTTTACGCTCTCAAAACAAGGTTTTATCATTAATATTAATATGTCTCTTCCATAAAGGAATTGGAAATAACATCCATCGCAACTTCAAATAAATGTCTATTTTAAATTACTTAAATAAATTATTTAATTATTATAAGGTCTTTAAATCATTCTCATTTATAATTTTTTAGTTTTTAATAAATATATAAATAAATTATTTAACTTAATATTTATATGCTCTTAATTTCTATTTTTGAGAAAATAGTTTTATTATAGTTTTTTAAAGCATTTTTAACAAATAACATTATAATGTATTATTTTGATATTAATAATGATAACTAATTTCTACTAAGACCAATTTTGTATGTAAGACTTCATGAAAACAAAAAAAGAATTTAATTGTGATTCTTCAAAATCTTGTTTCTATGATAAAAAACAAGGGAAATAAAGGCTCCAAGATCATTATAATTAGGCTGGCTCAATAAGTCAAGAAAATTGGAAGTGTAGCAGATGTTAAAGAATTGAGAACGAATGTAGAACGAATGTAGATAAGAATCGAATATATGCAAATGTTTTTCTTTTAAAAAACTATTTTTTTTTATCACAAAAGAAAAAGCTTCGTGGACAAACCAGATCAGACTTTAACTGAAATCTCTTTAACAGATCATTCATTACGGATCAAACATTAACAGAAATCTATTTAACAGAACAATCGTATCTTCATTGCTAGGTAGGTGACACCGGGTTACAATTCTATTTTTTAATGTAATCATGCGAACAATCTTATCATAAGCTTGACTAACATGTACCAAATTTATCGTTTACTCTGTTATCTAAAATTTATCTTATCCATAAGCCTAACTAACATGTACTAAATCTATTGTTTGACCTTGTCATCCAGAATTTATTGTTTACATGTGCTACATTTATTGTTTACTGTCATTCAAACTTTATTTTTAAAATATAAAGATATCTGGGTACGGAAAAAATATGAAAAGACCATGGAAAATAGGAACACCAAATATCCAACGCTGAGAGATGTAACTTTAGATCGAGACATGTTGGAACCTCTTCTCAATTAAGATGTTTGATGTGATCTGTATGTGGCGTCATCAGTAATTCAGCCACAGTTTTGCATTTCACATTTTTATAAAATCAACTCACATATTCAAAATAATATATAACAAAATCCAAAAATATATAAAATCTCGAAATTCAAGATTATATACAAATTTGATAATCTTTTGTTTAACTATAGAGCACCCATCGATTAAGAAACCTCGAAGGAGATAATACCTGTAAATAAGTCCAATCTTAGTAGCAATCCTCGTTTATTTTCAGATTGTGCATAATACGTTAACATAGGGCATTGTTATAAGTATGTTCGAGAAGGCAGGATGATGCAGCGTGAACCTCCTCTTCAATCATCCAGCCAGTCCAAACTAAAATGTTCTTCGACCACATCCACTCTGAGATCAGGCATGGCAGAGGCTTTGATATCCGACCACTGTTTTCCGGTGTGCTCGTCACAGATTATATGTTTTAAAGACCTTAGTTTGGTTAATGCTTTAGGCAGGATCTTCAGACCAGAGCACTCTCTCATGTCCAAAACCTTTAGGTTTGATAGTTGATCAAATTCTAGGGGAAGGTCCTTCAAAGAGCTGCACAGTGAAATATCAAGAAATTCTAATTGCTGAAGTCTGCAAATGGAAGGAGGAAGCATTGACAAGCTTGGACTTGCAGACAATCTCAGCAACCTAAGTGACCTTAAATTTCCCAAGTCATCAGATAACTTTTGGATAAGATGGCAATTAGTGACAGACAACCTTTCCAGGGAAATTAAACTCCATATGTTTGCTGGCAATTCCTCCAAATCACTACAGTGATCAAAGGTAATTTCTACAAACTTAGGAAACTCTAGGACTTGCCCCTTGTCAAATAGAGTCATATTTCCCAAGCCCTCACAAAGGCATACAGAGAATTTTTCCAAGTTCTTCCAGGATCTACAGTACTCGTAAAGAGGAGGTAGTATCAACTTCTCAAGGAAGACAGACTTAAGCTGGGTAACTGAGGAAAATACTGACAGGCCTTTAAGTTCTGCACGCTTTGAATTGTAATTGTACATGATAAGAACCTGAAGTTTTGGCATTGTATGTAAAAATGTTGGAAGACAGTATTGACTTCCATCAAAGAACAAAGCCAGAGCTTTCACCTCAGAAAAATCTATTTGAGACCAACCTTTTTCTTCCATTGAACCTATAGTAATGTCCCAGAAATGTAAAAGTCAGAAAGCTGACATGCTATGCTGATAAAAATGCTTCCTTATTAAATTTGAAAATTTAGTAAAATGAACAAATAATTATTCAATGGTTATGCAGGGAAAAGAGAATAAGTTTCAGGGATGACCTGTATGAATCGAAACAAATTGAACCTTAGATGTATGCTCTAGTGCCAACCATTCTGTGGGAATAGCATCCTCTTTAGCAGGCATGAAAAGCCTCTTATCAATGGCACTATCCCGGCTTGCCAGACGCAAGGCTAAATCATGCATCACATCATGTTGATTAAAGAAAAGCTCACTAGCACAATCACATGAGATGGCTAGATTCCTGATACATCAAAATGTATTAACCAAAGGTAGTGATCTGCAAAACACCTTTATCTTTACCAGCGAAGACATTGATTTATCTTAACTTCTTGATTTCTAATTATTTTTTTGCCTCTACTTTTTTGCAAAGCTGGTGTTCATCAAAGACTTTGATGGACAGCAACGCTTAAAATTAAGTTGAGATACAAATATGAAGAATGAAAAGAACAAAACAATCAGCAAATCTAAGCAAGTTCCTCACCTTGAATCGCTTGTGAGATTTAGGAGATTTCGACTTGCAAGTTCTAACAGGACCACAAAAGCATCTTTCCAATCCATTCCACGGGCATATACCCAAATATCCAACAATGAATCTACACAGATCTTTCTACCCTTGGGAAATGCCCCCAAGTCCAAAAAGCACTCCTTTGTTTCATCATCAAGGACATCAATACTCGTTTCCAAGCAATGAAGCAATTCCCCTCTGTGATGTTTGGATATAGATTCTGCTCTTGAAAGTTTCTTCTTAGCGTTTTCCCAAACTGGCTGTGGCTCATTGCGCAAAGAGCTTCCAATCACCTTGAGGGCAAGTGGTAAACCCATACACACTGCTTCAACCTACCAATATTTTAAAGTTAAACATGTTAATCTTCTGCAGAAATATATAGCATTAAAACTATTGCTGGACTTGTATCACAGCACACTGCGGTTGTTAGCTCTCCGATTTTAAACCCATAAAACCATTTATCTGTCAAATGGACAGAAAATCACTCTAAATTTGAACAGTGTATAATAGGATGCAAAGCATTCGAGCAGGACAGAGAAACAAACAGTTAGGGTATGAGATTTTAAATAGTATGTCATATGCATACCTGTTTAACAACAACTTCGTCTTCTGTTGTTGGAATCGAAGACTGCCCAAAGGCCCAGAAACAGAAAAGAGACAGGGCATCAGCCTTCTGCAACATGGGCATGTTATACACACGACTGCTGTCTGTATGTGGAATAGTGAGATCCTGCCTGGTTGTGATAACCGTTTTGCATCCTTTTGCTTCAAACAACAACTGTTCCACATCTGATTTTGACCAAACATCATCCAAAACCACCAACAACTGTAGATTTCCTTTTGAACTGAGTTTCTTCTGCAGTTCGTTGTGCGCATCCTCGATGCTCTGAAAGACAGGCCTTCGACCTCCAATTATTTTATCCCACATAATCTCCAGAAGGGCCTTTACATTTGGAGCGCGTGCAACAGTTATGAAAACTATATTTTTTTGGAAGAAATCTGATAATCACAAACAGAATAAGCACTGCAAAAACCAAAAGGAAGCCATAAAAGGGAAGCATGGTGTGACGATTAAAACAGGGGAGTTGTTCTTACCTTTGACTTTGGGATCGTTGCAGAGGGCTAATGCAAGGGTAGTTTTGCCGCTTCCACCCATCCCTTCAACCCCAACGATACTAACTCCCTCCTGGAATAGGATCTGTTTGACATCATTTACAATATTATTCAAACCCACTACAAAGTTTGGCATACTCGGGACTTGGGAGTTGTCGCTGCCAGTGGGCTGTTCAGACTGTTCAGACATTGGAGTATCATGCAATCCATCAATGGCACTCTGAAATAGTTGAGTTGTGCTCATTTGATGAAGCATGAAAGAATTGGAGCCGGAATCATTAGTCATCTTAACATTAACCCTCTCCATTATAAGCCGACCCATTTCTTCAATAAGTTCAGATTGTTCGCCAAAACCCTTGAAATCCACATCTGGGTTGTGGACATCAAGGGTACGCAAGAAATCGTTGACATTCTTTTCTATCTTTTGGGTTTTCTTTCCATAGCGATACCTTCTGTATAAATTAAAGCTGCTCATACGCTCTAATTTTTTGACGAGGTGAATGCCATCTTGCAGCTGCGCTTGAATGTCTTTGAATGGGTGGCCTCTGTGAGGCGCGGGGCTTGATTCAGAAGATAGCTTGGCAATTTCATCAATGCTAGGCTTGAGGAGCAAAAGGTTTTGTCTGAGTTCCTCGCAGGAAGATTTGTTAGAAACCATACTATTCAGGATGGTTCTGGTTACTATGAAGAACTTGTCGATGATCGACTGAGAAACAGAATCCATAACTACACTGCAGAAATCGATACCAATCACTTTGGAGAATGTCAAAGAATGCTTATATTTCAAGTAGATAGACCAAAGAAATTGCCCAATTCAACCAGATATTGTGATCGTAGATAGACAAAAGAAATTGCACAATTCAACCAGATATTGTGATCAAATAGTTATCGACGAGAACCGATACCGTTGAAAAAGCTGTGCCTGATCAAATTTTCAGCATATATAATGACAGTTGATCAAATTTTCAGCATATCTAATGACAGTCCAACAGCTTGCAGTGTTTGGTGGGTAGATAGTGTTTAGGCGGGTGGAATTTTTTTAAAATAATTTATTGATTTTTTTAGTCGTTTTTCACGGCGAAACCAGCTAAATTGTATTATATAAGATATATAAATTGTATTATATATATAAAAATTGTATTATATAAGATATATAAAAATACGGATAAGTACATTGCCAGTAAATCTGTATATGCCCACTATATAGGTTTGGATCATTTGGAGAATTAAAATAGGTGGGAAACTTAATCCCAAAAATCGAAAAGACAAAATATTATTACAAATCAGAATTTGTCAGCTAGATGCAAATATTTACAAAATGACATAGAAGAAAAGTTTAGGAAGGGGAAAGCACTAAATAGTAAATTCACTTAATACTTCGTTTTTTATAAACAGAGTCTGGAGGGACCATAGAACAAAAAGGAAAAAACAGTGCATACTTGAGTTTCAGCTAAAAAGCAATTAGAAGTTTGGAAGGGAAAATTCTTTGATAGAGAAAATTTCCCCTTCAAACATTACCTTCATAAACCAAAACCTGGTGCCGATTGAAGACCTTCCTTTGACAACCTTCCTTTGACAACAAGTCCTTGGACAACAAGTCTGCGTGCTGGTTTTGAGTCCGGTTTATGTGGAGAATTGTACATCCTTCCATCATTTCCCAAAATAACCTAATCATGTCCATCTATCCATCCAACCAAGTGAGGCTTGTAAATGTTATTTTTCCCTGATACGAAATCCACCATTACTTTAGAATCCCCAAAAATTAAGACAGCCTGAATGTTTAGATAAAAGCAAAAATTTAGCAGCCTAGCTAGAGCCATCGCCTCGGCTTTGCTGTTGGAGCCCATTCCCCCATTCCAATGGATGAGATATTGAATATTTTCATTCATTATAATGTGCACTCCACAGCCACATGAGCCCTTCTGTTCTGCTCCGTCAAAATACGCTCTTGGCAACAGTGAAAATACGCTCTTGGCAACATTGTGTGAGCCTGTGCATGATCTTTACGGTCCTCTTTTTGCCTGTGGGGTTTCTTCAGTAGTGAGTCATAGAGAGATACAATATTGGATAAGATTTCCAAGAATGGAATTTTTCTGTCATTGAAAATAACATTGTTTCTCCATTTCCAAATGCTCCAAAGAGTGATAATAATTAACGGCCTCCAGAAATCCTTTTGCTCACTGAAACCCTTCAATCTTGGAAGCGTGAGAAATATGTGGGATTCCATAAAAATATTCCAGAGATTTCCACAATCAGTGAGTTCTCTGGCAATTTAAAAACATGTGACAGTTGTTTTCCTCAGCTGCTTTGCATATTAAACAGAGACTTGGACCTTGCCATCCCCGCTTTTTCAAGTTTTCCCAAGATAGATTTTTATTATGGAAGGTTAACCATGAAAAATAAATCATTTTGGAAGGACATCTAGATTTCCAGGATACAAGAGGGAATAAAGGACTGAGAGGAGACCAATCAAACCCTGATTTTTTTAGTTGTTGTTGATCAAGGACACAATTTTGGACTGAAATCTATTTTTTTCGTTAAAAAAAAAATAGAGGACTGTTTAAATTTTTTTAAAGATGGAAATAGGTTCATACCATTAAAAATTTTAGGAAATCTAAATTCTGAAAAGCTATAATCTAAATTTCCTAAAATTTCTATCTAATTTTACTCAAAACTTCATCAAAATCTCTAATATTTTCCAATTACATTTATATCCTCGTTAAACTACTATTTTCATGGATGTCATGGATATCGTGATACCATTTCTCTGTTTCGAAAACATTAGTTTATAAATAAATAAATATATAAATAAAAATGGAAATAACTAATAAACCAAGGTTTGCAATGGCCATGGAGTAAGTCAAGTTGCATATTTTAGTGTCAAATAAGATGATTTTTAATTCTTTTTATAATTTAATTTTGGAATATTTAAATTATATAGATTGAATTATGTAAGACAGCTAAGTTTTTTAATTTTAATAGTCTAGTGTTTAGTTATTATTATTATTTTAAATTTTGTTTTAATAATTTTTGTTTAAAATTATATAAAAGTTAGTTTTTTTTCAAAAATTATATAAAATATTTAATAATGTAATTTTCAAAATTTCAAAATATTTTTAAGTTAATATATATTCAAAAATATATTTTAAGAAATTAAATTTTATGATAATATCTAAAGAAGTATAATATGTAATGTTGTTGATTAGTATTTGTTTTTTATGTAAAAAGTAATGGATAGATAAAGAAAATATAAATGATTAATGGTATTTAGATAAGGGGATGATAATAGAAATAAGAAAAGTAAAGAGAAACTATTAAATTTGAAATTAATGACGAAACTAAGTAAGAATGAAATGGAAATTAAGAGAGCTAGAAAAATCCAAAGATAAAATAAATTAATCAATTATTAATTTAAGGATAAAGACATTGAATAATATATTGCTAAGATTGACTAAATCTATATATTCATGATTAAAATTATTAAAAAGTTTTTATTTTTATAAAATTTCTTCTAATAATATAATTCAAATAATAAGGAGCATATGCTAATGACTTTGGTGTAATGGTGTAATGAAAACAAATACCATATTTAATATTGTTAGAGTGTTCAATAATCAAATATTTCTTGAGGCTATTATAAAATTAAATCTTATTGTCATTCCACTATTCAAAAACTTGATATTGATATAGATAACGTAAAACTTTGTCTTTCTTCAATAAAAATGGATACTCTAACACGTACCAGGCACTGATGCTTATCGAATCAAATTCTTCCACGTGATATCCACTACTCTCCAATCTTTACCATACACGTTAGAAATTAGACTTTTAAAAGAGTGTCGTGTCAAAAAGGGCGGTCGTTCAAATCGTTCACTTCCCAATCTCGATGACTTTTGGGGGAGTTGTAATCAATTTTGTTTTCAAATTCAATGAGAGGATGTCTGGTTTATTTGTTATTTATATGTTTTGAAAGGTTTTTTAATTTATTTTATAATTTGATATGATTATAAAGTTAAGTTGTGAATTTTTATAATATAATTTTTTTGGAGTTTTTTTAGGGTGTTGAATTTATATATATGTAAAATCTCCACAATGTGATTGCTTTGGGAATTTTTCAAGATTTTGAATTTATATATGCAGTTGAAAATTATTTTTGAATATTATATTAGCTAAAAAAATATCCTTTGATTATGGTGGAAAACTCCAAAACATATAATATTTAGACAACATTGGAGTTTATGGAGATCCATAAACTGCCTTTGCATTAAGATTCACATCTATGGAAATTTGCATTCATATATTAATTTTATTCTATTATTACTTTTTTTTGACATGTTTCTTTACATCTTAAGAAGATAAGCTCTTAGCAAAATAAAAACATTTTTAGAGCAATACTCCATACCAAAAAAAGTATACTATTAATATTTTAAATTTTTTAATAGGTAAATACTTTAAATTATATTATTAATAACATATATTTCTTTTTATTTTGAATTTGTCGTGTTTTTGGGAGATTATTTGTTGAGGTGATATTTTTTATTTATAAAATAAAAAAATATGCTTAAATTTTATTATAAGTATAAAAAAAAGTTTTACAATCTCTTTTAGCTAAGTAAACTGGCATTATATAAGTTTATATATGGTTGGTAAACGTCAATAGACATCAAGAACACTTATTTCATGATACATTTCACATTGTCAAGATTAAAACAATTCATAAAAATGAATTAAATTATAACTTTATTACAAACTATTATTATTGTAATTAATTTAAAAAAGATATTAGTATATGAGTTAAACATATATACATGTTTTAAAAAACACATCATAAACCCATGAGGTGTAGATCACTTTATTTGAGTGGGGTTTAGTCCTTGCCAAGTCTTGGTTTCAAACCTCTTGGAGATGGGTTGTACATTTAATTTTCTTCAATGAGAGATGATCTCTTTTTCCTTTGTTCTAGCATCATGGGCTTCTTCAACTTTATCTTCTACCGTAAAGATTACAATGCTTCAATCTACCATAAAGATTGCAATGCTTCAAATCTATTACTAGAGGGAGATTGAAGCCTATTGGAATGAGGCCTCTTAGGTAGATGCTTCTTGCACTTCCTTGAAACGAACTTGAATGCTCCTTGTCAACATTATTTGGAGACTATAGATAAAAAAAAGTTGAGACGCTAAAGCTTTAGAATAACATTTTGCATAGTGTCCATAATTGTGGGAATAATTGCATTTACAAGGAACTTGGTCATAATTTGGGGCCTAAAGGTGGGATCAACCCTCGAAATCAAGATGGTTCACTTCTGGTAGTTCTTTTGCAAAATCCATTTCAACACAAATTCTAGCACAAGAGAAGTTATTCTCGTTGGGATTAGAATGTTAGGAAGCCAGCTCACAAAAAGATAGAAAATATAGATCAACGCCTTTGAAATAAGGCTCTTCGAGGGGGCAACCTCCTTTACATTACACAAATGAACAATTCTTCGATGATACAAGTGACAATACCTCCTTTCTATATATAGGAATCTAAGGGGTCATAATATAATCAAAGTCGACATAACAATAATAATGTAAGGGCACAACAATAACAATAGTGGGCTTCTATGGGGCATAATAATAACAATATGGAGGCTACATGGGTACAACAATATAACAAAGGGGTTGCACTAATAACAATAGGGGTTACACTAGTAGTATAGGGACCTAACATGCCCCTCTCCTTTAAAAAGTGTTGTCTTCAACGCTTGAGTAGTTTTGGATGCTTTTGTATAAAATCACCATCCATCCATGTGGAATCTTCAGCGTGTAAGTTCTTCACTTGATGAGATACTCTGAAATTGATCTATTTCGTAGTTGTCGATTTCTCGGTTCTGTGACTGCTTCAAGTTCCAATATGATTTTTCCTTCCTTGTCAAGTTCTAGCAATATTGTTTGAACTGGGATCTTTTGCAACTTTTGAATGAGTTCCCACCCTGCTTCATCATTCTTCCATTCATCCCTTGCTTTGTTTATCGAATTTGGTTGGATAATTATACCAAACTCTAGCATTTCTGCAACCATACGTTCAATTTCACTCCTTTGGTCATGTGGATATCTGTAAGGCATGATTTTTGGAGGAACACTTCTTGGAATCAAATGAATAGCATGATCATATCACGAATAGGTGGGAGGCCTTTGGGAGTCTCAAATACCTTGGAATGATTGTCCAAGACTTTTTGGAGATTGCAGAAATAGATGATTTTGATGTGGGAACCTCTAACGAACATAATTGTGCAATTATGCCTCTTTGTTCTTTCTTTACAAGCTTTTTCATTATGTTATTGTTGATTATCTTTCCCGATTTCTCTGTGATACCCCTTAATTCAAATTCCTTTCCTTTCAAAGAAAATTTCAAGAAAAGTTCTTGAAAATTAAAAGCTATTGTAGCCATTGGACTCCTAGTACAACATCAGCACCACCTATTGGAATGGAAAGCATTGGGCTATTCAATACATATTCTCCCATGGATAGCTTGATATTATGGCACTTTCCAGAGCATTTTACGGTTCCTCCACTTGCAACCATCACTTGACACTCTGGTGCTAGATATAGGAAGCAATCCAAGTCCTTGGCTATCTTACAATGAATAAAATTATGGGTACTGCCCGAATCAATCAACACTATTATGTTTTTCTTCTTGATATGTCCTTCTATATTGATAGTTTTAGGAGTGGTAATTTTGGCCAATGCATTACAAGATATGGTCGGATTCATTTCTTCTTTCTCTAGGGTTTTTTCCTGTTGTATATCCTCTTCTTTTAACGTTTCTTGTTCATTTTCTTCCTCCTCTTCACAATCTATGTAAATTAATTTCTTCTCAACACACTTATGACCTTTAGTGTATTTTCTATCACAACTGTAACAAAGCTTTTTTTCTCTTTTTTCTTCCAATTGTTGTAGTGTCAACCTTGTAGGTTGTGGAAGGCTAGGGGCAACAACACTTCCATCTTTATATTTGTGAGTGGTAGGCTTCCTTGTTGCCATAATTTTGCTTTCCATTTTTCTTGTCAACCTGGATACCTTCTCCAATGAATCAGGTTCCCAAAGGCGAATCTCATGTTGGATGTTATCCTTTAAAGTCCCTATGAACACATCAATCTTATGCTCCTCTGGAATATCTTTTACCCTTATATTCAATTTTTTGAAGTCCTCAATGTGCTCCATCATTGAACACTTTTGTTTGAGGTTTATCAATTGGCTAAAAAACTTGCTTTTTGTATCCTCATAATGTGCTATAATTCCTTCCGTAAAAATTTCCCAAGTGACAATTTGTTTACGAGAGAAAAACCATTGACACCATACAAACGGATTTGGTTCCAAATATAAAGTTGCAATGTGTACCTTTCGTGTGTTTTTCACATTATGGAGATTGAAATATTGCTCCCTCTATAGTATCCATGTTACGGGATCCTTGCCATCAAACTTCCTCATATTGATCTTTGGAACATGGTGGGTCTTTGTTCCATCATTAGAGTCTATGAAATCATGATTAACATTTCTTTTGTTCTGATCTGAATTTGAAACTACTTGTAAATGCTTAGCAAGGTATTCAATTCAGTAAACATACATGTTTAAGAGGTGTATGTATTTTCTTTTGTTCATGTGTTTTAACTTGATTTGTTTCAGCTAATATTAACCATATATATCAGACATATAAGGCAGCAAATAAACATCACACATAACAACAAATTTAATAAGGAGTTCACCCCAATCTCGTGGGCTACGTCTCCTATGAGCTCTAGTCAACTAGACTTGGCTCTTTGGGATTATGGCTTCAATTATTTTACAAGTTCCACACTCAACTCCAAAAGGTTATTGACTGAACCTATGGGTTTAGAAAAACCATATACATCCCTGTCATGGCTGTCCACTTTTAGCAGGCAGATCTAGGCTCCGTTGGACTTGATTCCTTCAGTAGGTGCACTAAGCTTCCTTGAGTTTCTTAATGGCACAAACTCCTTCAGAATGTTTCAAATGTCTCTGAAACCTTTGCTACTATCTCCGACACATATCTAACATAAACAAATGACTGTTCATTTTCTCAAAATGAGCACTGCATCCCCAATCTAGGCCTTCTCCCATGGATGGCTCTAGGCTGCCTGAAACTTTTCTTTAGCATATCAGCCTTTAGAAGTCTCCAAATGCTTTTGAAAACACCTTCATTGGATTCAGAAGGTTCCTTACAACAGAAATAGGCTTTTGTTTCACCTCAAACAGGTGAACCTAGCCCAGCATAGCTCAATCATTGAAATGGCCCTAGTGGCCCTGAAAGCTTCCCTGAAGCTAAACAATGAGAAGAATGCCTCAACAGGAAAAAACAGCTGTAGAAATGGATTCAGAACACTGAAATCCTTCTGGAATGACCTTCATTCAACATTCAATGGCTGCACACATTCCAATGTAGCTCCCAAACTGATTTGGCCCAAGTGGCTCCTAGAACTTCCACGAAGCAAAACCACATGCAAATGACCTCAGATGGCTGTGAAACCTATGCCAATGACTTCAAAAGGTCAAAGAGACCCAAAATAATAATAAAATTCGTCCAAAAAGGACTTTCCTAGCCAAATTTATGGCTCATTAAAGTTTCTCCAGTCTGCCCTAGAAAAACTCCAGATAAAACTGGCTAACTACCAAATAACCCCGACAAATAGGCAATTCCGCCATTTTTTGAGCGCTCCGCCAAAAACTCTGCCATCTCAACTACTAACCGTTAGTTACAAACTGCATGTGACTGCATTTCTTGGCTCGGCGGTTCTGCGCAGGATTCCGTGCAAAACGGTCAGCAGAACTGGTTCATTAACTATGTGTTTAACGTTTAAATGTGAACATGTTTGACAGCATTTAAACGTGACCATTGCAATGGTGCCGACGGTTAGGGTTAGCACTTGGTTACGGGGCTAGGGTCATACCATATGGGGGGGCTGGCCCCGTTCGGGCCCCGCCCAAATGAAGTTTAAACTTCATAAACAAATTATGTCGCTCGTCCTTCCGCCGTGGTCCAGTGGTAAGACGTATGGCTTGTGGTAAGGAGGTCACGGGTTCAAGCCACAATTCGACCAAACTTTTAAACATGTAACCAAAGTGCTGATGTCATCTTAGCCACGTGGCAGCCTGCCATTCGTTGCCCAAAACAGAATATTCCAATGAATATTATGTGGAATATTCTCTTTTAAATTTTTTTGAAAAAATTCAAAATTTCAATGTTATTGGGCAATTCTTCTTTTTGGCATAACTTCCTCATACAGAGATCGTTTTTCGAACCGTTCACGGTGCCAGAATCAGGAAGACGAGCTCTTTTCGGTCATTCAGGTTCAAACTAGTTCTGAGAACTTTCAATTTTGACCATTTTACGACACTTGGTCCTGAGCTCCTGATCACACCTCCCAAATGAGAAGGCTTTTGGTCCCCAAAAGCTTACTGAATCTCTGAACTGAACTGTATAACGCTTGAGGAATAGAAATATCCTCTTCCGTTCAGCCAAAAGAGCATACTGATGCCAAAATGTCCTGCCTTGCCAACTGTCGTCATGGCAACTTTTTGTTGCATAAGCCAAGTACTTGTTGAATCCTGACCAAGCTTGATCACCAGGCAAACTGAAAATTTGCAGAAACCAGCAATGATACTTGCTAATATATGAGCTGAAATCTTCCTCTGAACATGTGAGCTTGCCAACTGTCATGATGCCATCCATGGCACCTCCGCTCTAGAAGAAGAGCTGCCTCCCAAATGAGAAGGCTTTTACTGGCTGCAACATGTTGAATGTACTGGAAATGCTCATCCCAAACTCTTGGGAAACTTGCTGCAAAAACTTCTCAAAAGAAGTAGAGACCCATGCTGAAATTTGAGCCCTCTTTGCATGCATGCTTTTCCAGCTCATGGGATTGTGCACTGCTTTGCACCAATTTCCTTCCCTGCACCAAATGACACCAAAGGTATCTTGTGCAAAAAGAAAATTATCAACAACAATTTGTCCTAAAATATGCTGAACAATGGACATAACAAGTGTGTACACAACCGACACAAGTCGACAAAACATGTGCACCGCAATCGACACAAGTCGACAACATAAGTGGCACAACTGACACAAGTTGACCAACAACAAGATACATTTACAAACACCTATGCATGTATCATGTACAATGAACTATATACAGTTCGACAAATACACCTACAACATCTATGTACAGGTGTAACTTCAACTCTTCTTTTCTAAGACCAACAGGTACATCAACCCAATAAAAACACATATGGGTGACAAGCGCTGAAATGAAAAACATTGCTGCAAAACTAGTGAGTATCATACTCATCTTTTACCATCCTGCAACTTGCATTCCCTTAACAAAGAAATGCATTCAATCAAAAGACATGCAATTTTAATTGGATAAGAATTCTAACCATTTCTTACCAATCTATTTCAAAGGCCCTTCCTTTAAGTGCACATCGATATCAACATGTGTATCATCCTGACACATATCAATGATGGAAACTTCCTTCCCATTCTTGCCATACTCTTTCTCCAATTTCTTCAACTTTTGTGGAAGCATTGTTGGATTCAGAGTCCAACACCTTTCAGCAGTATGTCCATGCTTATGGCAACAAGTGCAACACATGTTCATCTTCCTAACAGCATGATTTGCATTGTTCAATGGAACTTTGGCTTCTTGCCTCCTTTCCTTCAAAAGTTTCTTGTATGTTGCCATTCTTTTCCAACATTTAGAAACATTATGGTTAACCAAACCACAAAAAGAACATGCAATTCTTTTCCAATGCTTGTGTGGAAATTTTCCATGCTTTACATGATCAAAGGAAGTGTGATGGAAATCAAATTTATACCTTTCTCTTTCACCTTCAATACCTTCATAAGGAGGTGAATCGAAAGAAGAAGAAGCTCCCTTTGGAACACTATCAATCCCTTCAATGGTTTTAGAGCTTTCACCACTTTCTTGTTCAAGTGCATGCTTATGCACACCTTCTTCTTGCAAAGCATGTTTCAAACTATTGCATTCCTCAAGGATACAACCTTGAGATAGAGAAGCTGAAATGAAACTCCTTCTAGGAACTGTTTCAATTGCTTTCATGGCTACTTTGGAACTTTCTTCATAAGAATGTCCACAGCCAAGACCCAAATACTTAGGCCTTACCTCAACCATTATTGGCTCAACTATACCCTGTGCATGTTTGCCCAATCCTTTTCCTTCATATCCCATTTTGGACATCAACTTGGACCCTATGCCTCTGGTATGTTTCTCAAAAGAACCAACATAAACATTCTTATAAGAATTTGAAGACAAACTAGAATTGTTTACCTCTTCTTCAAGCTGATACTTGGCTAAGGCTTCTTTGGCAACAAGGAGTTGTGTCTCCAACTCATGCATCATTTCCAAATTCATGTTTGCAATATGAAGTTGACCTTCCATTTCCTGCAATTGGTCAGAAAGCAACTGCTTCTCTTCCCTCATGGAATTCAATTGCTCTTGAAGTTTACAGCTCTTTCTTTCATCCTCATACATTTCTCTCACCATATTCATCATGATGAAAAATTCTTGCTTCAAGCCTTCATCAAAGAATCTTGTGAAGGAGGATGATTTTGAGAATTCATTATGGAAGTTGTCATTATAAAAATGAACAAAATAGCTTCAGCAAAATTCAGAATCTATTAACAAATTCCTGAATCAAATGATTGCAGAGTCAAACTCTTATTCAAACAACCTGTTTTGCATCAAACTTCTTGTGCTTCACGGATTGTCTTGAGGTCCTTGGGGTACGGAAAAGATCTGCTATTCATTTTTGTCTTCTCCAAGACTTAGCTATTCAATGGCTATCCCCAATCTTCTTTTCAAGCTATTGTGATCAAAACTTGCAAGACAGTCAAAATATCCTTGCACAAAAACAATCAAAAGGCAACTACACCAGAGATTGACCGAAAAGAGCATTTATCTACTTTGCAATTGTATAACAAGAGCATTTTGAAGGCTTCCTGGCTCTTTTCATGCTCTATCTATAGCTTTATTTGACTTCTTTTGATACAAAGAAGCAACAACCTGCTCTGATACCATCTTGATCTGAATTTGGAACTACTTGTAAATGCTTAGCAAGGTATTCAATTCAGTAAACATACATGTTTAAGAGGTGTATGAATTTTCTTTTGTTCATGTGCTTTAATTTGATTTGTTTCAGCTAATATTAACCATATATATCAAACATATAAGGCAGCAAATCAACATCACACGTAACAACAAATTTAATAAGGAGTTCACCCCAATCTCGTGGGCTACGTCTCCTGTGAGATCTAGTAAACTGGACTTGGCTCTTTGGGATTATGGCTTCAATTATTTTACAAGTTCCACATTCAACTCCAAAAGGTTACTGATTGAACCTATGGGTTTAGAAAAACCATATACATCCCTGTCATGACTGTCCACTTTGAGCAAGCAGATCTAGGCTCCCTTGGACTTGATTCCTTCAGTAGGTGCACTAAGCTTCCCTGAGCTTCTTCATGGCACAAACTCCTTCAGAATGCTTCAAATGTCTCTGAAACCTCTGCTACTATCTCCAGTACATATCTGACATAAACAAATGACTATTCATTTGCTCAAAATGAGCATTGCATCCCCAATCTAGGCCTTCTCCCATAGACGGCTCTGGGCTGCCTAAAACTTCTCTTCAGCATATAGGCCTTTAGAATTCTCCAAATTCTTCTGAAAACACCTTCATTGGATTCAGAAGGTTCCTTACAGTAGAAATAGGCTTTTTTTTCACCTCAAACAGATGAACCTAGCCCAGCACAGCTCAATCACTGAAATGGCCCTAGTGACCCTGAAAGCTTCCCTGAAGCTAAACAATGAGAAGAATGCCTCAAAAGGAAAAAAAAGATGTAGAAATGGATTCAAAACACTGAAATCCTTCAGGAATGACCTTCATTCCACATTCAATGGCTACACACATCCCAATGCAGCTCCTAAATTGATTTGGCCCAAGTGGCTCCTGGAACTTCCACGAAGCAAAACCACCTGCAAATGACCTCATATGGCTGTGAAACCTGTGCTAATGACTTCAGAGGGTCGAAGAGACCCAAAAAAAAAAAATAAATAAATAAAAAATCATCCAAAAAGGACTTTCCTAGCCAAAGTTATGGCTCATTAAAGTTTCTCCAGTCTGCCCTAGAAAAACTCCAGATAAAACTGGCTAACTACCAGATAACCTCGACAAATAGGAAATTCCGCCATTTTTGGAGCGCTCCGCCATCTCAACTATAACCATTAGCTACGAACTGCATGTGACTGCATTTCCAGGCTCGGCGGTTCTGCGCAGGATTCCATCCAAAACAGTTAGCGGAACTGGTTCATTAAATCCGCGTTTAACGTTTAAATGTGAACACGTTTGACATCATTTAAACGTGACCATTGCAATGGTGTTGGAGGTTAGGGTTAGCACTTGGTTACGAGGCTAGGGTCGTATCATATGGGGGGGCTGGCCCTTAGAGGCTGGCCTAGTTCGGGCCCCGCCCAAATGAAGTTTAAACTTCATAAACAAATTCTGTCGCTCGTCCTTCCGCCGTGGTCCAGTGGTAAGACGTATGGCTTGTGGTAAGGAGGTTGCAGGTTCAAACCACAATTCGACCAAACTTTTAAACATGCGGCCAAAGTGGTGATGTCATCTTGGCCACGTGGAGGCCTCCAGGCATGCCACATGGCAGCCTGCCATTCGTTGCCCAGAACAAAATATTCCAATGAATATTCTATGGAATATTATCTTTTAATTTTTTTTGAAAAAATTCAAAATTTCAATGTTACTGGGCAATTCTTCTTTTTGGCATAACTTCCTCATACGGAGACCATTTTTCGAACCATTCACGGTGCCAGAATCAAGAAGATGAGCTCTATCTAGTCGTTCAGGTTCAAACTAGTTCTGAGCACTTTCATTTTTGACCATTTTATGACAATTGGTCCTAAGCTCCTGATCATGTTCTCATCATGAGTTTCCTCTACTACATTTTCGTCATAAAGAAGCCTTTCTTGTAGCAACTTTGTCAAGCGTTCCTTCAAACCTTCCATGTATTTCTTTGAATCTTCAATGTTGTCATTCTTCAAATCATAATTAACATTTCTTTTGTTCTCATTATGAGTTTCCTCTACTACCTTTTTCGCCATTAGGAAGCCTTTCTTGTAGCAACTTTTTAAACATTTCTTCAAATCTTCCATCTTAGCATCCATGCCATTCATCTTAGCTTCGATGCCATCCATCTTAGTTTCCAAACCATCCATCTTAACTTGTACGTCATTCATATTAGCTTCCACACCATTCATCTTAGCTTCTGTTACCTTTGGTGAGAGTGAAATTTGTTGCATTTGGTCTCGTAATTTTGATATATCATGTTGCATTTCTTCCTCCTCTTCATGATTCATGCTAAAGTTTTCAAGTGGCTTACTAGGTGTTTCCATTTTCTTTCTTCGTGGCATCAATTAATGATAATTATGCTTCACTATGCCCTTTGAACTTCAACCTAATTTTTTCAACCCAAACATATGCAAATTTTTAAAAGACTACGCAATTTTTTTCGCTTTATAGAAGCTAAATATTGAATCTCTTATATCTCTATAATTGCATATCTATGAGGTCTAAAATTGCTTCCTACGGTAGCCCTCTAAGTCCTCTTTCCAATTCATGAGTATGATCAAAATTGGATTCTCCAAGAAAGAGTTATGCCCAATCTCCCAAGATCGCCTGATTATATAGTTCTTCAGTAGAGCAAACTTGTACGACATGCCACGTGTCACTATTTCGACCTTCGGATTTGAAAAAGATACAAAGAAAACTGCATTCCGTCCTCTTTCTATAACTTCTTACGAAATTTCAATCTGATGCTCGGAGAGAAAGGTATAACGCTTTTCCCAAGGTCACCTGTTTGGAATGTAATTCGGTAGTCTGAAAAAACCTTAACTTCCTCAGATCATATCTCCAAAAATATAGTGAGACAAGATCTAAAATTCGGACCCAAGGTTTAGAACGACTTCAGCTCAAATGGGTTTTTTTTAGCTTCTGAAACATCGCAGAAAAATCGTTATAGCGAAAATTCCACGATGACCTGTTTGGAGCAACAAAACCATAGAATACAAAGCTCTGTTGCCAATTGTTATGAAACCAACTCACAAAAAGATAGAAAAGATAGATCGACACCTTATAAATAAGCCTCTTCGAGGGGGCAACCTCCTTTACATTACAGAAATGAACAATTCTTCGATGATACAAATGACAAGACCTCTTTTCTATATATACGAGTCTAAGGGGTCATAATATAATCAAAGCCGACATAACAATAATAATGTAAGGGCACAACACTAACAATAGTGGGCTTCTAGGGGGCACAATAATAACAATATGGAGACTACATGGGCACAACAATATAATAAGGGGGTTGCACTAATAACAATAGGGGTTACACTAGTAGTATAGGGACCTAACATAGAACTAGTAATATATCAACCCAATTTGTCTCCTGTGGATTTAAAAATACTATAACCCTAGAAAAGAAGGCAAAGATATAAAAATATAATCCAAACATACATATAAGAACTTTCTTTGTTGGAACTTAAATCTAGAGTCCAATGGGTGAGAAACATGCACCTAGATCCCATGAAATAAGACACGGAACTGGAGATCATATCCATATCCTATTTCCTTTCAAAAATAAACACAAAAAAATTGTTTCCACAGTAGAAAGTACCAACAAGTTCATGATCTGTGCAATTGTTAGAAGTCCATTTTAAAACAAAGCTATAACTAGGCCAAAGACTAGTAAAATTACCAATCAACTTTTTTTCCTTATGGAAATTAATGAGCCTAGGGAGAGTTACTAAGTCATGGGTCAAAGAGCCCTAACCATCCACGACATAGTTGGAAATTCCATCGATTTCTTAAAATCAACAACTCTAGGTTGAGGGAAGAATTTTAATCCTTGACCGCATAGAACCACCTTACTTCAACGAGGAACAACACAACTTCAAAACACACAAGCACAATGACCAACACTTAATGAATGAACATATCAACAACGAGGGTCTTGCACCAAGTCTAAAACCCCAAAGTGTGGAATAACGCTAGATTTACAAGCCATGACTGCATTGGGTTACATTCATAGGAATGGAACAAGCAAAAAAATGACAACGAGGATCCCACACAAAGATTGAAACCCCAAACAATAGGAAAAACTACATATTTACAAACCATTGCATTTACAAACCACTACATACTCTACAACTATAGACTGCAAATGATTTGGAGTAAAGTGGCATGGACTAAAAAAATAGTAATGGCACTCTCCCTTGACTTCTTTGCTTCTCTTATTCTATCCAACACACTAAAAAACAAAAAACGAGAGCGTTATACATCTATGTTGAACTAAACAAGAGCCACGATGTGGCATGTCACTGCTATTTATATACATGGATTGTCTGCATATAGTTGTTAGTTTTTTTGGTTGAAATGATGTGTGTGAAGATGAAATTATTTGAAATCAAAAAACCTCATTGAAGGACACATTGCCTTGATTGCAACTTTGACTGGAGTAGAGCATAAACACATTCGACTCTATCTTGAGGTATAAGTGCCTATACATTAATGATATATTTTTTCCTAGTGGCCAATACATAATTCAACGAAGAAAATGCCAACCTACTTATAAATCTTGCACTAGCATAACTTGTTAGGGTTCCAGAGTTCTACTATTGAGGGAAAGGTATTTTATTAGTTAATAGATTTTTAGAAAGAGTATGAAAATCTTCTATTGTTGCTACTTTTGTAGAGCCTTTAGTAGGAATCACCAAAGGTGTTGAGATGAGTGGAAGAGTCACAAGAAATATGTTATGTCAAATATGTTATGAAACCAATCGGAATTGTCACTCATGAAAGAAATAGCAGGTGAAAACATCTCATAAACCCACAAGATGAAGCTATAGACCCACCAACATCTCATAAACCCACAAGATGAAGCTATAGACCCACCAACATCTGAAAAGAAAATAATGTGAAGATGGTGCATACCTCTTTTCAAAACTAATAAGAAGTGAATGTGACCAAGTAATTGCTTGAAAACAAAGATACACCATGAGAGGAAAACTAGCACGAGGGTGTCTGCCATGATAATCAACCCAACAATGAACAACATTGGCCATGGAGTAAGTTATGCTTACAATTATTGTGATGATTTGAACAACCAATAAAGTTCCCTTAGTTACAACAATTCTTTGACCTTTTATGACTTATTTATGATGCCACAGATTTGTTCCCACCACGACATGTATTGCAAACCCTAGAAAGGAAGCTAAGAAAGCAATTTGCATAGATGAGGAAACAACCCTTTCAATGTTTTGTGAGAGTAGAACCAGATGCAACCATGGAAAAAGGGCCATAAACCATGTTTTCATCTCCAGATTGCTCAAACCCAACCACGATAGCCTTGTGATTGAATCCTTCAATGAGCTCAAAAATTCTATATCCAAGAAGAGAAAAATAAATGTTGCAACTTAGCAAAGGTTAGGGGAAGCATAAAAAATATGACTAAGAAAAATATAGTCAGTCAGTCACCATCCATTCTTGTAATATAGTCAAATTCACATTGTTTCAACAATGCAGAGATAAACTTTGTCAGAAATGATTTTTGATACAAAGTTCATCTAGGAACAACAATAAACCATTCTTTTTATTTAAATCGGTATAAGGCTAGATGAAAAACCTTTGGAGTTATTGTTTGTAATTACTAATAAAGATAGAATTATCCATTGAAAAATATTAAAAAAAATAAGAAACCTTTGCCTAAATGTCGAGAAGTATAAAAACAATAATGCATCTCACAAATAAATGCAATTTAAAAATGTTACAGACAAACGATCAAATTATTTATATTGCTAATGAATAATAGAAACCAAGACAACCAAGTAGACAAACTAATACTCGGAAAAAAAACATGATTCAACAATTAGTAACAAAAAAACATTATTTTTCATCCAAAAGAAATTTGTCAATATTAAATGATGGCCAAAATCACTGCATACATAATCTTTATTCTAATCAAAAATCAAGGATGATATATGATTTTTCATATCACCTTGAACCATCCATCATCATTACTAGCACTAAAAGACATATAAACAAAAGTTTGAATTGTTCAACATGCCTTCCCCTGATTCATAACACAGTTTGTCCTATGTCTGAGAGGTGGCCTAACGAACATTTATCTCCATTCAAGCAAATCTTATGGCAAAGGAAATACAATTAATATGTGAACTAAAATTTTGCAAAATTTAGGCTTAGGCTTATAGATTGAAAATTCAACATAACAAGTTATTTTATCCTTGAAAAATGATAGAAATGTACTTCGACAAAGCTATCAAGTCAAAACCAAGGGAATATGATTGGTGGATCTAACCAAAGTCATCCCACCATCGCATAAAAACGATCTCGAGCGCCCGCCGCACACATGGGCACTATGGACTCAACTCATGGCCCTGACATCCTCCACCACTCTAAAAAGGTTGTCGTCCTCAACAACATCATATCATTGCAAAGTGTCGCTAGCTCCGATGTCCACTACCCATGCTACCCATCACCATCGCACAAACCTCCTCCAAATTCAGGTAAAGTCTCCTCAATCCACGAATATCAACCACATTTGTCGTAGACTCCATGCTGCTCCACCGTGAAGAGGTTGATCCTCCTCAACTCAAGCTACATTTCACCACTGCAACATACATTGTGTCAACTCATCATGTATCTCTATCATGTGAAATCCCCTACCATGGTACTCCACCCAATGCAACATCCTAGCCATAACCAAGACATCCAATCATCTGAACATATTCCTTCATGGCTTGGTGATATGCTCCAAGTTGGTCAATGTAATCAAGCTCTTCTTCTTCTATCACAACTTTCTCACTATCAAGAAAATCCCTTTTAAATTCATCCTCGACTTCCTTGACTTTAGCCCACAACACGACCCCTTTCTCCCTCAATCGAACTCATTCCTCTGTGAGTTCTCGGAGTTCTCGGTCCCCTTGTTGTATCTTCTTATCAAGTTCTTAGAGTTCAACAGTTCTTCCATGAAGATTACTCAAGGTCTTCCACACGTCCACTATCTCTTCTTCGATGTGCCCCAATAGTTCCCACTCCCGAACAAGAGCTTCATAGTGCCTCTGCTTCTTATCCTTCCAATAATCTGTCATTCTTCGAGCTTTTGAAAAGCTCTTTTTGCCATCTTCACATGTTCAACAAGTCTTTGCTACCTACTTTGCTTTCAACTGTCATTAAGCTTAACTCGCCCTGAATCAAGTCTCCTTCCTTAATCTTAAATCAAAGCCCTGTGAAAAGTATGATACCAATGGTCGCAAAGTGTTGTAATACATGCTTCTCTTAAAACATCCAATCGACCTCTGATACCTTCTGTCACACCCCTATCCCGGTGGTAGTCTTTCAACCACACATAAATAGGTGTGACACTGCTACACACTTTTTTTTTAACTAATACTCGTGTGCATGGACTACGCCTAACACTTCAACACTTAGTTAATTTTTTTTTAATTCTACTTAGTGGTATCACACAATGGAAATAAACATTCATACATTCATCATTATCATCATCATATGCAGAGCGGATAAATACACATTTACATCAAAGGGAGGGACAACTCCCCAATATAGATTTTGCCCAATAATTATACAGTAATTTACAACTCAAATATACAATGTGTTGCCTACACAAATGTCTGAACACTTCTCCTTTTTCCACACCGGGTCACCCTGCCCGTGTCCTTCTCCGTTCACCAGTTCAACCCGTTCGGCGGGTCTGCCCCTTCGTTTGGCAGACTACCCAACCTGCACATTGAACCATATCGTTCAGATTTGCCGCACTATCATGCTACCCGAACTCTGCTCGTTGCACTCGTTCAGACTACTCGCACCACCATGCCACCCAAACTCCACACATCGCACCGTTCAAATATGCCTGCACTGTTGTGCGCTTGAACTCTGCACATCGCACCATTCAGTCTACCCGAACTGCCGTGTGCCTGAAATCTGCGCGTCTTACCATTTGACCTGCCCACACTGTCGTGCACTCGAACTCTGACCGAATCGTTACATCCATTCCAACTCACCACCCACGGGTTTGCAACCCATGTCACCCATTCAGACGTGCCCGTGGGTTTGCAATCCGACCTCGCCTGTTCCTCTAGTCTCTTTGGTTTTCCTGAAAACCCCGAACTCGGCTATGGAAAACTTAGGTCCTCGGCCATGCCTTATCTGTCTGTCGCCTTGCCTCCTTGCTCGCTTCCTTTCTTGCTTGTTTGCCCAATGCTTTGTGCTTTGGTTGCTTTGATTCCTTGAATCATCTCCATGCCATTCTTATATTTACGGTTGCCAACACATATGGAGGGGCTTGGCCTACTCCAAGCCAACCCGTCCAACCATCCTGTCGCACCCCTCTAACACATCGGCCCACCAACATACTCGACCACTGCCTATAAACTTCTCACGGTCGCACTCGTCCAACACTTAGCCGAATTTCGCACTTTCAGTTTTTTGCCTCTTGTGCTGTCTCGCCCTTCGTGTTGGTTTGCCCGCGTGCACACCCTACCGGTTGTTCGATGTGGTTCGCCCGACGCGCTCGCCCGTTTCAACCGCCCGTCACACATCGTTGGGGCGCGCTCGCCCATCGCACATGGGCACACCTGCCCGTCGCACCCGACTCGAGTTATATGGACGTCCGTCGCACATGGGCACGCTCGACTTAACATGGTCGCCTTTAACCAAAATCATCCCACCGTCCCATAAAACCGAGCTCTGACGCCCACCGCACACATGGGCGCACCCAACTCACCTCGTGGGCCTGACAAACGCCACCCCAACATATGCTAATCGACTCCACTCCGCTCCGACATAAATTATCCTCGAAAATTAAACCTAAACTTAACTTTGGAGTAACATAAAAATTTGCAAATTGTTTTTATCTCCAATAGAAAATAATAGCTCACAAACGATCCTATATGTGACGCAGGCATATAAAAACATCTCCCAATATAAAAATTCATAATTATAAAAAATAATAGGAAAATCATGACATTTCATTTTTCATATATTTGATTAAAAAGAATATAAATATGACAATATTTAGGCATTAAAATGGTTCAAACATGTATGTAGAGACTCTACTATATTATGGAAAACAAATTTAAGCGAGGTGCTTGAAGCTGTGGCCAACTCACTTTTTGTCGTTTTGGCTGTGATCCACTAAACCTCTCACACCATATCAAAGTGGCCTGTTCGGATGCAATTGCTTCTCTTTCGTGAAAATTTTCGATTATCAAAATCAGCGGGGACATTTTATTAATGTGTTTAGCGATACATACCTTTTTCAAGGTTTTGTAGAAAAATACATATTAATTTAATATTTTTTAATCATACATTTTTATAGGTTACAATGTTAGACATACTTTAACATAATATTAAAAACTTTATATAATATTAAAAACTAACGTAAAAATTAATGAGGTTCTTCATAATCACTACTTTATAATTTTTGCAATATTAGAATTTTTATTTATTTTTTATTATTTTTTTCCGTACAATGTTAGACATACTTTAATATAATATTAAAAACTAATATAAAAATTTAACATAATAAGAGTTTCTTCATAATCACTACTTTATATTTTTTTGCAATACCAGATTTTTTATTTATTTTTTATTATTTTTTTTTCCAGCACGAAAAAAAAGCTATATATTTATATTGTATTCATTGTTTATGGATTGATATCAGCATATATTACTCAATTTCATAATGCCCTTACATAGACTGTTGTGCAGATTTCTCCACATCTAGGATTTGGCAAAATTCTATGATAGATGCCCTGTATATATACATAAATGTATTTGATGGAGATAAAAGCATATGATCACTAGATATATAAAACAAAATGATTTCGATGATAACAGAAAAATATATATGTTCATGCCTTTGCTATGTGTTATGCCAATGTATGACCCAGTATAGAAAACATACCAGAATAATTCCATTGATAAAGGGTTATATACCGGGAAGACAAAAGTCTTGGATCTGGAAACAATTGTTTGTCGTTTGAATCTGCATCCTCCATATGCCTTGGGGAGAAGTTAGGCCCTTTTTGGATAATGCATCAGCGTTCCTGGTATTTGTTCTAGCAATGTGTGAAATAGTATAGCTCTTCTTGTTGTTCCATAAAGCTACAATCATGTCCAGCCATCCAGCAAGATGAATGTTTTTTATGTTGTGCTTTAACAAAACATGATCAGTTATTAACTTCGAGTCTCCATAGATGTGTAACTCTGGAATGTCAAGGAAAATACAAAAGGAAAGGAGTCCCGCTAATGCCACCGCCCTAGCTCTGTTGTTATATACCTAGGGGGGGTAATATGGGGTACCGAGGGAGGTACCCAAGGTAATAATGTAATAATGAGATGGGCCATAGTAATAAATAAGGTGGTTAACCCATGTCCTGTAAGGGACCACAAGTAGTAATAATAATGTAATGGGCCCATGATATTAGTTGATGGTATGAGTAAACCATGGTAATGATGCATGGTATTGTATGTATGAGGCCTATATAGAGGCTAGAGACTCCACATGGAGAGACAATGAAGAGAAGTATTCTTGTATGAACAAGCATATGGCTTGTGGAGTACTCTCCTTCCTTAAGGAGTGAATGTATGGTGTTGCCCTACCTTAAGGGTTTGATAATAAAGAAGCATTTCTATCTATTTATATCTTGTTATTCTTGGGTTATTTCTATTATCATAATATTTCCAGTTTAGATATACAACAAGTGGTATCAGAGCTACAACAAGTGGTATCAGAGAAAATACACAGGTTGATGATAAGGATGTTCAAATTTATAAGGATTTGAAACTTTCTATGGATAAGTATGTGTTTCATGGTGATTTTTATGCTTCAAATATGGATAACATAGATGTTGTTTTGAGATACCCTTGGATGGAATCGGTAGGTACTATCAATATTAATGTACAGAAGAGATTCCGGAAGCTCTGGTATAAAAAGAAGAAAATTACATTACAGGATATTTCCACTAATAAACAGATAGAGTCCAAGGAGACTGAAGCAGAAGATGTTCCAGGGTCTGACATATCAGATGATGAGTAGTTGATGGTCGACAATTAGACACAAATAGAGGCTGAAGCAGAAAAGGTTACAGGTGCTGATACATCAGAGGAGGACTCAGTGGTTGAAGTCATATTGGAAAGGAAGACACCACAACAGGCACCTCAGCAGGGTGAATTAAAGAAGAAGACACCGTGGGTTAAAACTTCAACATATCATCACCCACATCACCCCGCAAGACAACCATCAAGATGGCAACCAGTTAGTCACAACCCCCACAAGATAGATAGGGAGAAGTGAAGATCCACCTACTACACATCAACACAGAAGAGCTACCACGGTCAACTTCCATCTCAAGCGAACGAGGCACCAACGAGATCGAGGGTTCACCTTTCTCCTCGATGGCTAGATGCATGTGCATGGTATCAGTGGACTACCCACTTGTTATATACCTAGGGGGGCTAATATGGGGTACCGAGGGAGGTACCCGAGGTAATAATGTAATAATGGGATGGGCCATAGTAATAAATAAGATGGTTAACCCATGTCATGTAAGGGACCACAAGTAGTTAATAACAATGTAAGGGGCCCATGGTATTAGTTGTTGGTATAAGGAAATCATGGTAATGATGCATGGTATTGTATGTATGAGGCCTATATAGAGGCTAGAGACTCCACATGGAGGGATATGAAGAGAAGTATTCTTGTATGAACATGCATATGGCTTGTGGAGTATTCTCCTTCCTTAATGAGTGATTGTATGGTGTTGCCCTACCTTAAGGGTTGGACAGTAAAGAAGCATTTCTATCTATTCATATCTTTTTATTCTTGGGTTTATTTATATTTTCATATATTTCTGGGTTAGATCTACAACAAGTGGAACCAGAGCACTTTCTTGGGCACAAAAGTGGAGAAATTTTTTTCATCTTTGCAGGATTTCAGGGGCAGCGAGTTTGCAGATCAGATCTGTACGTTTTGGTTTAAGATCTGCAAAATATGATTGTAGATCTATATTATTTGCGAAAAAATAGCCGATTTAAAAAAAATAAATCAGTCAAATCGGAGTCCGGATGTAGGAGATATCGCTGATCTAAAAATCAGTAGGGTTGTAGACAATTTTTCGGGGTGGCGAATTTGTGGCGAAAATCTAGACGTCCTGGTGCAAGATCTACAAGATCTAATTGTAGATCTGGAATCTTTGTGAAACAACACCTAATTTCAAAAAAAACATCAGTCAAATCGGAGTCCGGATGAGGGAGATATCGCTGATTTAAAATCAGCACTTTTTTCAGAAATTTTGGGTGATGGCGGGAGAGTAGGAGCACAGATCTGGAATTCTATTGCCTGGATCAGGATTTCTATCACATGAGCAGATGCAAAATGGTTGTTACATTTCCAAAAATAGGTTATAATAGAGATTCTGAGCAATATTGATGAAACTGTGACATTTTCAAATTTTCGCCAAAGTAAGTGAATTTTTTTTTCCGAACCATTCATGGATTCTTGCAAGACATTTTTTACAGGGAATGATAATGGTATGAATATTGAAGAACTCACAAGGGGAAAAAAACGTTTTTATGGGACACGTTGGAGGGATACATTATGGTTTAATTTAGAAGATGAGGCTACAAAATGGTGGAATTCACTGGACCACAAGCAGTTGACCAAACTTTCACATGTAGAATTTGAACTATTCGTTTTAGACAAATGGTCTCGAGCTACGAAAAACGAGAATGAAACACATAAGGGGCTATTTGCTACTGGTATATCCTTATTACAAGTTCATGGATTGATTCAGAAAGAGAAGATCATTGTTTCTATAAATCCTAGTTGCAAGCATAACTTTATCAGTGCTAATTTGGCAAAAAAATTGCAAGTCCCAGCAAAACAAATTGAACATACACAGGTTGATAATAAGGATGTTCAAGTGTA
>APFE031272597.1:139074-153823 GCA_000404065.3 Pinus taeda | reverse complement strand
TATTTTGCTTGTTGAAACTTGGGAGCACGAAGAATCTAAGGTCCCTAACATAGATGGCTTTACGCTATGGTCTACCTGGAACAAGCGATCCTCCCGTAGAGGCATTGGGGGAATAGCTTGTTACGTTAAGAAGAACATCTCCCCCCATGCTAGGATTTATAAAAACGACTCTCACAACCAATATAGTTGGATAGAGATCAGAGACATTAATAATAAAAAGTCCTACATAGAAATATGTTATTTTCCCCCCATCTCTAACTTCCATAAGAAGAAGAATCTAGATAAAACTAATACTTACAATGGTTTAGAGAATGATATTTCTAGCCTAAGGAATGACGGTAATATCCTTTTAATAGGTGACTTTAATGCTCGAACTTCAAACAACCAAGCTATTATTCTAAGCAATCATTCCAACTCTAATCCTCTTTGGTTAGACGAAGACCCTACTCTGGCTAGTAGGTACAAAAGGAGATCTGAAGACCTCGCGGAAAATTTGTTTGGGTTGGAGCTAGTCAAGCTCTGTAGTGCTCAAGATCTCATAATTTGCAACGGTCTAAAGAAGTGGCCCAATTCCAGCAAGATGACTTGCATCCATGGACTTGGTAGTAGCGTGGTAGATTACGTTATTTCCGATCTCCCACTATACAACGAAATAATAAATTTTGACATCTTAATGACCACGAACCTGACTCTGATCATAAGCCTGTACTTATAACTCTCAATTATGTCATGCATAGAGTTCCCACAAGAAATAATACTTACAGCCAAAAGAACTTAATATTTTATAGAAATAAAAATGATCTCTTTCTAAATGAATTAAAAACTAATTTGCTTCCTTTATCTAGTATAGACAACATAGAAGACGTCTATCATAATTTTACTACAACCCTCTCATATTCTATTAACAAGTTCTCAATTGAAGTTTCAAATAATAAAAGAAAAGAAAAACCAATCCATGGTATGACAAAGAATGTAAAAGTGCGAGGAGAGCAATTAAGGAAGCTGTTGATGAATCTCTTAAGATGGACAAGATAAAAATATACAAAGCTCTAACTAAAAGGAAAAAGAGGCAGTACATTCGTCAAAGACAAGGGAATCTCTTACACCTCTTTAAGGTAGCTCCTAAAAAATTTTGGAGGCAGATTCTGACTAGGAAGACTAAAGATAATAATAAAATTGCTCTTCACGATTGGAATTCCTATCTTAAAAAGCTTTATGAATCTCCTAATGTCATGGATAATTTGGTAACCTTGCTCACAATGAAAGAAGTTTTCTCTTTAGAAGACATTAAGTTTGGGGTTAATTGCCTCGCTAATGGGAAAGCTAAGGACATTGAAGATTACCAGGCTGAAATCTTAAAAATTGGAGGTCTTGTCCTCATCCCCCACATCCACAAGCTTTTCAATCAAGCAGTCAAGCAAGGGTTCCCTAAACCTTGGACTGAGAGCCTCATTATCCCTATTTTTAAAAGTGGGGATACAAATGACCCCTCTAATTATCGGACAATTATGATCAACGCTCTCTTAGCCAAGTTATATGGTAGTATTTTGGAAAAGAAGTTAAGCATATGGCTTGAAAGTGAAGGTAAGTAGGCTAAAGGCCAAGCAAATTTCAGAAGGCATCACTCAACAACAGACCACCTCGTTATGCTTAGGATCATTATAGAGGAATGTCGTAATGATAAGTCCAATTTATTTTGTTTCTTTGTGGACTTTAGAAAGGCTTTCGATATGGTTCCTAGATACAACCTTTGGAATAGATTACAAGAGCTAAAGGTTCCTCTCGAGTTGAGAGCTGCCGCTATAAGGTTATACGAGAATGTAACTGCCAAGCTAAAGAGCAATGAGGGGTGGTCAAAAGATATTAAGTGTAACATCAAAGTTAAACAAGGTTGCCCCCTCTCCCCTACCCTATTTGGCATTTACATCGATAAGCTCGAAGGTTATTTAGAGGAAGCAGGATGTGATGGCACGATCTTAGCTCGGATAGTCATCATCCTTCTTCTCTATGCTGATGATTACTGTTCTTTTGGCAAGGTGCCCATCTGATCTTGATAAGCAACTCAGGCTTCTTAAGGATTTCTGCTCTACCATGGGTATGACTGTTAACACTGACAAAACAAAAGTTATGATTATCAAATCCAAGAAGGACACTTACGCTAATTTTATGTATCACAATAATAACTTGGAGGAAGTGTATTCTTACAAGTACCTAGGAATTGATATTCATCACAAGCTCAACTCGAACCATAGCATTGAGAAAAGGATTAATGGGGGGTGGAAAGCTTATTTTGGTCTTGAAAATAATTGTAAAACAACAAACCTCGTAAGGTGGGATAAAAAGAAGTTCCTCTTTGAAACTTTAGTCACTCCTGTTATCTTATATGGCTGTGAGGTTTGGGGTTGCAGCATCTCCAGAGAATCATGGAGAAAGATTGAGCAAATCCAGAAGCGTTTTATAACTTATAACCTAAAAATTAAAAGTAATACACCCTATCCTATTCTCCTTATAGAAGCAGGTCTTTCCCCTATTGAGAGCCTAGCTATGATTAGGTTTCTGTTGTACAAGCACAAACTCAATAACATAGACGATCATACACTTCCTAAGCTAGCTTTAAATTCTAGCCAAAACCACCTAAGGCCCAATCGGGGGTGGCATAAAGACACAAGGGCATGGTTAAACTATTGGGAGATCAACGAGAATGATGCATTGCAAAACATAAATAACATTAAAGATATCGTTACTTCTAAGTTCAAAGAAAAAATGTGGTGTGAGAAAGATTTAGCAGCTATAAGAAAATTAAGTTATTATAAGAAGGTCATCAACCCCACCCTAGAAGATCAAAAGTATCTCTCTATTTTAACTAGCTCAAAGAAGAAAATTAATATAGCAAAGATTAGAACGAATTCTCATCTGCTCCATAGTAAAACAGGTCGTTGGGAAGTTCCTAAAACGCCATGGATGGAAAGGATCTGCCATATATGTGAGAATAGGAACATCGAGGATGAAAACCACTTCCTTTTAGAGTGCCCCGCGTACAACCACATTAGATCTCAGTTTCACAATTTTTGTTGCAATACTGACCTTCCTAGCCTTTTACAATGTCAAAATTATAGTGAGCTCGGGAGACTTCTCTCCAAGCTTTTTGAGTATAAGAATAAAATCCTAAATCAAAATAAATAATTTGCTTCTTTAAGTCCGATAGACCAATATTTGGTCTCAATAGACGTTAACCATCATCATCATTAATATTTATTAAAATTTTAATAAAACATTATTAATTTTTTTTAATTACAAATTTAATTAAAAACAAATAAATTTCGCTAATAACAAATTACAATATAACTTACATTTCCAAAAAAAATAATAAAAATCGTCGCGTCATTCAACTATGCCAAAAACTTTATCAGATAACGTAAAACTTTGTACTTCTTCAATAAAAATGGATACTCTAGCACGTACCAGGCACTGACATCCACTACCCTGCAATCTTGACCGTACACGTTAGAAATTAGACTTTTTAAAGAGTGTCGTGTCAAAAAGGACGGTCGTTCAAATCGTTCACTTCCCAATCTCTTTTTGTGGGAGTTGTAATCAATTTTGTTTTCAAATTGAGATGATGTTTAGTTTAGTTTATTTGTTATATGTTTTGAAAGGTTTTTTAATTTATTTTATGATTTGATTGGTTTATAAAGTTAAGTTGTGAATTTTTTATAATATAATTTTTTTTTTGGAGAATATGATTGCTTTTTGAATTTATATGTAGTTGAAAATTATTTTTAAATACTATATTAGCTAAAAAAATATCTTTTGATTATGGTGGAAAACTCCAAAACATATAATATTTAGATAATATCTTAGTTTATGAGATCCATAAACTGCCTTTGCATTAAGATTCACATCTATGGAAATTTGCATTCATATATTAATTTTATTCTATTATTACTTTTTTTTGACATGTTTCTTTACATCTTAAGAAGATAAGCTCTTAGCAAAATAAAAACATTTTTAGAGCAATACTCCATACCAAAAAAAGTATACTATTAATATTTTAAATTTTTTAATATTGTTAATTTTTTTAAATGTATAATTATTAATAACATATTTCTTTTTAGTTTGAATTGTCATGTTTTTGAGAGATTAAATTTGTTGAGGTGATATTTTTTATTTATAAAATAAAAATAATTGCTTAAATTTTATTATAAGTATAAGAAGAAAGTTTTACAATCTCTTTAGCTAAATAAACTAGCATTTTAATAAATTTATATATGGTTGGTAAACACAATAGACATCAAGAACACTTATTTCATGATACATTTCACATTGTCAAGATTAAAACAATTCATAAAATTGAATTAAATTATAACTTTATTTCAAATTATTATTATTGTAATTAATTTAAAAAAGATGTTAGTATATGAGTTAAGCATATATGCATGTTTAAAAAAACACATCATAAACCCATGAGGTGTAGATCACTTTATTTGAGTGGGGTTTAATCCTTGCCAAGTCTTGGTTTCAAACCTCTTGGAGATGGGTTGTACATTTAATTTTCTTCAATGAGAGATGAACTCTTTTTCCTTTGTTCTAGCATCGTGGGCTTCTTCAACTTTATCTTCTACCGTAAAGATTACAATGCTTCAATCTACCATAAAGATTGCAATGCTTCAAATCTATTACTAGAGGGAGATTGAAGCCTATTGGAATGAGGCCTCTTAGGTAGATGCTTCTTGCACTTCCTTGAAACAAACTTGAATGCTCCTTGCTCAACATTATTTGGAGAATATATAGAAGAAAGTTGAGACGCTAAAGCTTTAGAATAACATTTTGCATAGTGTCCATAATTGTGGGAATAATTGCATTTACAAGGAATTTGGTCATAATTCGGGGCCTAAAGGTGGGATCAACCCTCGAAATCAAGATGGTTCACTTCTGGTATTTCTTTTGCAAAATCCATTTCAACACAAATTCTAGCACAAGAGAAGTTATTCTCGTTGGGATTAGAATGTTAGGAAGCCAACTCACAAAAAGATAGAAAATATAGATCAACGCCTTCGAATTAAGCCTCTTCGAGGGGGCAACCTCCTTTACATTACACAAATGAACAATTCTTCGATGATACAAATGACAATACCTCCTTTCTATATATAGGAATCTAAGGGGTCATAATATAATCAGAGTCGACATAATAATAATAATGTAAGGGCACAACAATAACAATAGTGGGCTTCTATGGGGCACAATAATAACAATATGGAGGCTACATGGGCACAACAATATAAAAAAGGGGTTGCATTAATAAAAATAGTGGTTACACTAGTAGTATAGGGACCTAACATGCCCCTCTCCTTTAAAAAGTGTTCTTCAATGCTTGAGTAGTTTTGGATGCTTCTGTATAAAATCACCATCCATCCTTGTGGAATCTTCAGCAAGTAAGTTCTTCACTTGATGAGATACTCTAAAATTGATCTATTTCGTAGTTGTCGATTTCTCGGTTCTGTGACTGCTTCAGGTTCCAATATGATTTTTCCTTCCTTGTCAAGTTCTGGCAATATTGTTTGAACTGGGATCTTCTGCAACTTTTGAATGAGTTCCCACCCTGCTTCATCATTCTTCCATTCATCCCTTGCTTTGTTTATCGAATTTGGTTGGATAATTATACCAAACTCTAGCATTTTTGCAACCATACGTTCAATTTCACTCCTTTGGTCATGTGGATATCTGTAAGGCATGATTTTTTGAGGAACACTTCTTGGAATAAAATGAATAGCATGATCATGATCACAAATAGGTGGGAGTCTCAAATACCTTGGAATGATTGTCCAAGACTTTTTGGAGATTTGGAGAAATAGATGATTTTGATGTGGGAACCTCTAGCGAACATAATTGTGCAATTACGCCTCTTTGTTCTTTCTGTTATCACCCCAAGAAACTCACCTAGGTTGTATATCAGTGATGCTCGGGAACATTACAAATTCAACAAAATGTTGGATAAATGGTTGATGAATGAAAGAAATAATGCATGCTCAAGCCAGATAACCACTCCTACTATGATTGACCCTAGACATGGGTGAACACCCCCAGACTACAAGGCTTTTAACCACCAATTACTCACGGATTAAGGAAAAGGTGATAATGGAGAAGGTTGACCACACCAGCAGATGCACAGGACCCTGTGATGGCCGGCTACAACTAGTTTAAAGGTCTGTAAATCTAATATTTAATACACAGACATGATGACAGCTCTCTATGAATTAAAACAGTAGAAACCTGCAAGCAATTTAAATGAAATAGCTAAATTCTAACATAGAGGTGGGATGACAGCCCCTCTACTGCTAAAAATCAACAACGCACAACAACTGCAAAACAGGCACACCCTGGAACAAGAAGAAGAAGTGGAAAGTGAGCAAATGGTAGCAAAAGAAGCTTGTATTAATTGGAAATGAAGACCAGACGTTGCTGGTTGCATAACAGTTACAGTCTCCAGAAGTTGAAACTTACAACATGCTAACACTCATCTAACACTCATCGCTACTTACATCGTGTTTCTGGCTATTTATAGAGTTTGTTTTACAAAAATCTCTGCTAGGCTATGTGTGGAGGTGTCTTAATGGACTTCCAACCGCATTTACAATTAGATATGGGCCTCTGATACAATCTACTAATTTAAATGGACAAAACCGACTCATTCTGGCGCTCTGCAGTCCTGCTCGGGCAGATGAAGTAAATTATGGATGAAATTCCATGCTTGATAAATGATTTTCACTGTTCGAGGTCGTCCTTTTTGTCCTTCGGCCATTCTGTTCTTTAAATGCAGTTGGTGAGGAGTAATGGCGCAAAGTGCTGGATCTGGCCTTCTTCCTCCTTCGGGAGCACAAAACAGGTTAAAGGCATAAAGACAGTATGGCGGAGGCGTGCACTGGGCGAGAAGCAAGACAAAGACATATAACAATCGTTGGATCGCAGAGATTAACAGTGGAGATTGCTGGTGGGAGGAATCGGGAAGAAACAGGCGGAGATAAACAAGAGTCGTCAGATCAGGGAGCAGTGGATCTAACAGTTGTAGCACGCGAAAGATGTACGGACGATGTCGGGCGGGGTACAAAGGGGCGCGATCGCAATATCGCAACACGGAAGACAAGGGCGGAGCCTTAACACAAATGGATGCGATATGCGATAACGATCAGATCGCATCGCATAATCGCATCGGCGGAGAAGACATGGGGCATAACGGAGGCGATAGGGCGCGAACACAATTTGCGATAGCGATCAGATCACATCGGAACATCGCGTCGGAAGAAGTCAAGAGAACAGATTGCAGCAGTGGGCATGGATGCGATTTGCGATCTGATCACATTGCAAGGGGAAAACAAGGGTAGCGGGGCTAAGGAAGTGTTGGGAGGATAAAGGAGAAGGAGAAGGAGGAGGGCCACAAGCTTTCTTTAAGCACAAACACACCACCAGACCCAAGTTCTACCCTTCACCGCTGAAGCTTGTAGCAGAGCTAAGACTGGCTCCTTCTGGGGATGAGATCCTCCATACGAGGTCTCAAGAACCTGCAGACCATGCCTTCCTGCAAAATCAGCCTGAAAACTTTGCCTAGTATCCATTGGGCATGGAGTCACTAAGCATACAATAGAAACCTGTAAAAGAACATAATTACAATCGTTAAAGCCTGAAAACTTAAACTTCAAAAATTTCCCATTTGCCGGGCCACCAAAATTGTTGCCTGTCAGCCGGTTCATCATAGATCAGCAGGATAGGATTTATTTGATCCTCCACCTCAAACAGTTTAGAACATTGGAGCTTTAGAGGTAGATATTGATCAAATTTCATTTCCCCTCTATGTATTTTCCTCCTTGGATGTTCTTCATGGGAGCTTTTGTACACCTGCTGAATAATCATGGCTGCTGTGTAATTCTCTGTGTGTCATTTGTGGTCTGCACAACTAATATGAGTGGTGAACCAAGGTGTTCTTGTGCAGGGGACACAGAGACATCATCTGCTCCTTCATTTTTCTTTGAAAAGTGCTCATCCAAGGAAGAATTCCAAGATTGTGCATCTTCTTCCTCTGTCATCTGATAAGCTGCCCTTTCAATCTGTGTGGAGGCCATCTGGGTAGGCATCAGAATATCAAGACTGATTTGATCAGTATCAGCCTCGGACTTTGAATTATGGCTTACCTCATAGTTCAAGGGAAAACTATGAGGGATTGTCACTTGAGCAGACAGAGGACCGAAAGATGATGGGGAGCTTTCCTCTCCCTTACTGATCACTGGGATGGGGATGACTGCAGGTTGTTTGACTTGTAGATCTTTTTTATTTCCCCAGTGCTTTAAAAATACATCATCTAAAGCATCAATGTCTGCAATGGACCTAGGGGGTAAATTTCTAAACCATTTTCTAGCCTCCCCATCTAGGCTTTGGACAAAAACCCTCATCCACACATCCTCTTCATAGATATCTAGGTTATCAACATAATAATAAAAAGTCTCTAGATGCTCTTCTGCTGATACTCCTTCTGCACCAGTAAACTTAAGCATATGTTCTCGATAGTCTCCTACAGGCATGGCATTCAAAGGGGTAGGCAAGACCAGGGGTCCATATCTAGCAGCAACAATTTGTTCTATCTTTGCGAGGGCTTGCTGGCCTGCCATGACTGAGGTAAGTGGAAGGATACTGGTAAACTGAGTAGAATGGATCAATGAAAAGAATGACAGAGACAGAGAAATATAATGGACAACACGGATGCTTCTTTCAACTGAGGTCCGAAAGGGAAATGAATGAATAAGGAGCTTTATGAATCTCTGCAGGCTATCTTTCACTAACAGAGACACATACAAATTTTTAAGGCTTACCCGATCCTAATGCTCCTTTCTGCAAAGTTTTCTTCTGCTTAATGATCTTCTCAGGATCAGGCACTGGCCAACTAGTGATTTCTGAAGATTTCTCCGAACATGCCTCACGACCCGAACCAAAACTGCAATGTGGAGTCGCCACCAGGTAGGTCCTCCAGTAGAGTCGCCAAACAGATGATTACAACAAAAAAATGTGTCCAGAATTTGTCTGTCATCAAAATCTAGAACTGTGTCGTTCTCCCAGGGAAGCGGAGCTTCGATTCTCCTCTCCCCAACAACGTCGCCAATTAATGTTATCACCCCAAGCAACTCACCTAGGTTGTATATCAGTGATGCTGGGGAACATTACAAATTCAACAAAATGTTGGATAAATGGTGGATGAATTAAAGAAATATTGCATGCTCAAGCCAGATAACCACTCCTACTATGATTGACCCCAGACATGGTGAACACCCCCAGACTACAAGGCTTTTAACCACCAATTACTCATGGTTTAAGGAAAAGGTGATAATGGAGAAGACTGACCACACCAGCAGATGCACAGGACCCTGTGATGGCCGGTTGCAACCCGTTTAAAGGTCTGTAAATCTAATATTTAATACACAGATAGGATGACAGCTCTCTATGCATTAAAAAAATAGAAACCTGCAAGAAATTTAAATGAAACAACTAAATTCTAACATAGAGGTGGGATGACAGCCCCTCTACTGCTAAAAATCAACAGCGCATCAACGACTGCAAATTAGGCACAACCTGGAACAAGAAGAAGAAGTGGAAAGTGAGCAAATGACAACAAAAAAATCTTGCATTAATTGGAAATGAAGACCAGACGCTGCAGGTTACATAACAGTTACAGTCTCCAGAAGTTGAAACTTATAACATACTAACACTTATCTAACACTCATCGCTACTTACATCGTGTTTATGGCTATTTATAGAGGTTTTTTTACAAAAATCTCTGCTAGGCTATGCGTGGAGGTGTCTTAATGGACTACCAACCACATTTACAATTAGATATGGGCCTTTGATACAATCTACTAATTTAAATGGACAAAACCAACTCGTTCTGGCGCTCTACAGTCCTGCTCGGGCAGATGAAGTAAATTATGGATGGAATTCCATGCCTGATAAATGCTTTTCACTATTTGAGGTCGTCCTTTTTGTCCTTCGGCCATTCTATTCTTTAAATGCAGTTGGTGAGGAGTAATGGCGCAAAGTGTTGGATCTGGCCTTCTTCCTCCTTCGGGAGCACAAAACAGGTTAAAGGCGTAAAGACAGTATGGCGGAGGTGTGCACTGGGCGAGAAGCAAGAAAAATACAGATAACAACCGTTGGATCACAGAGATCAACGGTGGAGATTGCTGGCGGGAGGAATCTGGAAGAAACAGGCGAAGATAAACAAGAGCCGTCATATCAGGGAGCAGTGGATCTAACGGTCGTCGCACGCGAAAGATGTACAGACGATATCGGGCGGGGTACAAAGGGGCGCGATCACAATATCGCAACATGGAAGACAAGGGCGGAGCCTTAACACACATGGCTGCGATATGCGATAGCGATCAGATCACATGGCATAATCGCATTGGCGGAGAAGACATGGGGCGTAACGGAGGCGATAGGGCGTGGACGCGATTTGCGATAGCAATTAGATCGCATCGGAACATCGCGTCGGAAGAAGTCAAGAGAATAGATTGCGACAACGGGCATGGATGTAATTTTCAATCTGATCGCATTGCAAGGGGAAAACAAGGGTAGCGGGGCTAAGGAAGTGTTAGGAGGATAAAGGAGAAGGAGAAGGAGGAGGGCCACAAGCTTTCTTTAAGCACAAACACACCACCAGACCCAAGTTATACCCTTCACCGCTGAAGCTTGTAGCAGAGCTAACACTTTCTTTAGAAGCTTTTTCATTCCGTTATTGTTGATTATCTTTCCCGGTTTCCCTATGATACCCCTTAATTCAAATTCCTTTCCTTCCGAAGAAAATTTCATGAAAAGTTCTTGAAAATTAAAAGCTATTGTAGCCATTGGACTCCTAGTACAACATCACCACCACCCATTGGAATGGAAAGCATTGGGCTATTCAATAGATATTCTCCCATGGATAGCTTGATATTATGGCACTTTTCAGATCATTTTACGGTTCCTCCACTTGCAACCATCACTTGACACTCTGGTGCTAGATATAGGAAGCAATTCAATTCCTTGGCTATCTTACAATGAATAAAATTATGGGTACTGCCCGAATCACTCAACACTATTACAAAATATGGTCGGATTCATTTCTTCTTTCTCTAGGGTTTTTTCCTATTGTATATCCTCTTATTTTGACGTTTCTTGTTCCTTTTCTTCCTCCTCTTCACAATCTATGTAAATTAATTTCTTCTCAACACACTTATGACCTTTAGTGTATTTTCTATCACAACTGTAACAAAGCTTTTTTTCTCTTTTTTCTTCCAATTGTTGTGGTGTCAACCTTAGAGGTTATGGAAGGCTAGGGGAAACAACATTTCCATCTTTATAGTTGTGAGTGGTAGGTTTCCTTGTTGCCATAATTTTGCTTTCCATTTTTCTTGCCAACTTGAATGCCTTCTCCAATGAATTAGGTTCCCAAAGGTGAATCTCATGTTGGATGTTATCCTTTAAAGTCCCTATGAAAACATCAATCTTATGCTCCTCTGGAATATCTTTTACCCTTATATTCAAATTTTGGAAGTCCTCAATGTGCTCCATCATTGAACACTTTTGTTTGAGGTTTATCAATTGGCTAAAAAACTTGCTTTTTGTATCCTCATAATGTGCTATAATTTCTTCCGTAAAAATTTCCCAAGTGACAATTTGTTTACAAGAGAAAAACCATTGATACCATACAAACCAATGTGTACCTTTTCTGTGTTTTGCACATTATGGAGATTGAAATATTGCTCCATCTGTAGTATCCATATTGATCTTTTGAACATGGTGGATCTTTGTTCCATCATTAGAGTCTATGAAATCATGATTAACATTTATTTTGTTCTCATCATGAGTTTCCTTTACTACATTTTCGTCATAAAGAAGCCTTTCTTGTAGCAACTTTGTTAAACCTTCCTTCAAACCTTCCATGTATTTCTTTGAATCTTCAATGTTGTCATTCTTCAAATCATAATTAACATTTCTTTTGTTCTCATTATGAGTTTCCTCTACTACCTTTTTCGCCATTAGGAAGCCTTTCTTGTAGCAACTTTGTCAAACTTTTCTTCAAATATTCCATCTTAGCATCCATGCCATTCATCTTAGCTTCCATGCCATCCATATTAGTTTCCAAGCCATCCATCTTAACTTGTATGTCATTCATATTAGCTTCCACACCATTCATCTTAGCTTCTGTTACCTTTGGTGAGAGTGAAATTTGTTGCATTTGGTCTCGTAATTTTGATATATCATGTTGCATTTCTTCCTCTTCTTCATGATTCATGCTAAATCTTTCAAGTGGTTTACTAGGTGTTTCCATTTTATTTCTTCGGGGCATCAATTAATGATAATTATGCTTCACTATGCCCTTTGAACTTCAACCTAATTTTTTCAACCCAAACATATGCAAATTTTTACAAAGACTATGCATTTTTTTTTTTTTTTTTTAGAAGCTCAATATTGAATCTGTTATATCTCTATAATTGCATATCTTTGAGGTCTGAAATTGCTTCCTATGGTAGCCCTCTAAGTCCTCTTTCCAATTCCATGAGTATGATCAAAATTGGATTCTCCAAGAAAGAGTTATGCCCAATCTCCCAAGATGGCCTGATTATATAATTTTTCAGTAGAGCAAACTTGTACGACATGCCATGTGTCACTATTTCGACCTTCGGATTTGAAAAAGATACAAAGAAAACTACAGTCTGTCTTCTTTCTATAACTTCTTATGAAATTTCAATCTGATGCTCGGAGAGAAAGGTATGACGCTTTTCCCAAGGTCACCTGTCTGGAATGTAATTCGGTAGTCTGAAAAAACCTTAACTTCCTTAGATCATATCTCCAAAAATATAGCGAGACAAGATCTGAAATTCGTACCCGAGGTTTAGAACGATTTCGGCTCAAATGGATTTTTTTTTAGCTTATGAAACATCGCGGAAAAATCGTTATAGCGAAAATTCCACGATGACCTGTTTGGAGCAACAAAACCCTAGAATCCAAAGTTCTGTTACCAATTGTTATGAAACCAGCTCACAAAAAGATAGAAAAGATAGATCAACGACTTATAAATAAGCCTCTTCGAGGGGGAAACCTCCTTTACATTACACAAATGAACAATTCTTCAATGATACAAATGACAAGACCTCTTTTCTATATATACGAGTCTAAGGTGTCATAATATAATCAGAGCCGACATAACAATAATAATGTAAGGGAATAACAATAACAATAGCGGGCTTCTACGAGGCACAATAATAACAATATGGATACTACATGGGCACAACAATATAATAAGGGTGTTGCACTAATAACAATAGGGGTTACACTAGTAGTATAGGGACCTAACATACTGCTAGTAATATATCAACCCAATTTGTCTCCTGTGGATTTAAAAACACTGTAACCCTAGAAAAGAAGGCAAAGATATAAAAATCTAATCCAAACATACATATAAGAACTTTCTTTGTTGGAACTTAAATCTAGAGTCCAATGGGTGAGAAACATGCACCTAGATCCCATGAAATAAGACACGAAAATGAAGATCATATCCATATCCTCTTTCCTTTCAAAAATAAACACAAAAAAAATTGTTTCCATAGTAGAAAGTACCAGCAAGTTCATGATCTGTGCAATTGTTAGAAGTCCATTTTAAAACAAAACTATAACTAGGCCAAAGGCTAGTAAAATTACCAATCAACCTATGATCCTTATGGAAATTAATGAGCCTAGGGAGAGTTACTAAGTCATGGGTCAAAGAGCCCTAACCATCCACGACATAGTTGGAAATGCCATCGATTTCTTAAAATCAACAACTCTGGGTTGAGGGAGAAATTTTAATCCTCGGCCACATAGAAACACCTTACTTCAACTAGGAACGACAAAACTTCAAAACACATAGGCACAATGACCAACACTTAATGAATGAACATATCAACAACGAGGGTCCTGCACCAAGTCTAAAACCCCAAAGTGTGGAATAATGCTAGACTTACAAACCATGACTGCATTGGGTTACATTCACAGGAATGGAACAAGCAAAAAAATGACAACGGGGATCCACACAAAGATTGAAACCCCAAACAATAGGAAAAACTACATATTTACAAACCAATGCATTTACAAACCACTACATACTCTACAACTATAGACTGCAAATGATTTGGAGTAAAGTGGTATGGACTAAAAAAATAGTAATTGCACTCTCCCTTGACTTCTTTGCTTCTCTTATTCTATCCAACACACAAAAAAACAAAAACCGAGAGTGCTATGCATCTATGTTGAACTAAACAAGAGCCACGTCGTGGCATGTCACTGCTATTTATATACATGGATTGTATGCATATAGTTGTTAGTTTTTTTGGTTGAAATGATGTGTGTGAAGATGAAATTATTTGAAATAAAAAAAACCTCATTGAAGGACACATTGCCTTGATTGCAACTTTGACTGGAGTAGAGCATAAAGACATTCGACTCTATCTTGAGGTATAAGTGCCTATACATTAATGATATATTTTTTCCTAGTGGCCAGTAGATAATTCAATGAGGAAAATGTCAACCTGCTTATAAATCTTGCACTAGCATAACTTGTTAGGGTTCCAAAGTTCTACTATTGAGGGAAAGGTATTTTATTAGTTAATAGATTTTTAGAAAGAGTATTAGAATCTTCTATTGTTGCTACTTTTGTAGAGCCTTTAGTAGCAATCACCAAAGGTGTTGAGAT